>JAREIS010000786.1:0-51304 GCA_030060385.1 Muscicapa striata striata | reverse complement strand
CCCCTCCTCCTCCCCCTCCTGTCCCCCTCCTCTGTCCCCCCGTTAGGCCTCCCATCCCCCCCCGTGTCCCGCCTCCCGCTCTTTCCCCCCGCGTCCTCCTTCGCTGTCCTCTGTCCGTCGCTGTCCGCTGTCCCCGTGTCCCGTGCTGTCCCGTGTCCCCGTGTCTACCCGTGTCTGTTGACCTGTCTGTCCGTCTCTGTCCCTGCTGCCTGTCCCCGTGCCTGTCCCCTGTCTCCTCCCGTGTCTGTCTGTCCCGTCGTCCCGTCTGCCGTCTTCTGTCCTCCATCCACCCCATCCCTCCCTCCCATGTCCCACTGTCCTCCTGTCCCACAACCACCTGTGTCCCCCTGTCTGTCCCCTCCACCCCTCCCTGTGTCCCTCTGTCTGTCCCACAATGTCCCCTGCCCTCCTATGTCCTCATGTCTGTCCCCCGACCCTGCCGTGTCTGTCCCTCCTCCCTGTGTCCTCTGTCCGGTCCCACCCTCCCTGGGTCCATTCCTCTACCTTTCCCGTGTCCCCTGTCTGTCCCCCACCATGTCCCCGTGTCCTCTGTCTGTCCTCTCCACCCTCCCCGTGTCCTCTGTCTGTCCCACAATGTCCCCATGTCCCCCTTGTTCGTCCCCCTCCCCGTGTCCCCCTGTCCTCACTCCTCCGCTCCCTCCTCCTCTCCATATCCCCATGTCCATCCCTCCTCCCCCATGTCCCCCTGTCTGTCCCTCCCCATGTCCCCATGTCCCCTGTTCGTCCCCTCTCCCCATGTCCCTCTGTCTGTCCACTCCCCCATGTCCCTCAGCCTGTCCCCCATGTCCCCGTGTCCCCTGTCTGTCCCTCCCCATGTCCCCCTGTCTGTCCCTCCCCATGTCCCCTGTCTGTCCCCTCCATGTCCCCGTGTCCCCTGAGCCTGTCCCTCCATGTCCCTGTCTGTCCCTCCCCATGTCCCCATGTCCCCTGTCTGTCCCTCCCCATGTCCCCCTGTCTGTCCCCACCATGTCCCCATGTCCCCTGTCTGTCCCTCCCCCATGTCCCCTGTTCTGTCCCTCCCCCATGTCCCTGTCTGTCCCCCACCATGTCCCCTGTCTGTCCTCCTCCTCCCCCCCCATGTCCCTGTCTGTCCTCCCTCATGTGCTCCATGTCCCCCATGTCTCGTGTCCCCTGTCTGTCCCCTTCCCACGTCCCCATGTCCTCGTCTGTCCCCTCCCCATGTCCCTGCACTTTCCCTCATATTCCCCACGTCCCCTCCTCCCCGCAGTTTCGTTCGCCCGGTGTCCCAGCGTGGGTCCGGCTCTTTCCACGCACGAATCCCCACCAGGCGGGGGCTGGTGCCGGGACCCGCTGCAGTCGGGGGACCGCCTGTACCGTGCTGCCGGGTGCTGTACCGCACGGACACGCTCACCGAGTACGCGTCCTGGGCCGACCTGGTGGGCGCGCGGCCTATGGCCACGCACCGCCTCCCGCACCGCGCCGACGGCACCGGCTTCGTGGTGTACGACGGCGCCGTGTTTTACAACAAAGAGCGCACCCGCAGCATCGTCGGGTACGACCTGAGGACGCGCATCAAGAGCGGCGAGACCGTGGTGGGCGCCGCCAACTATCACGATACATCGCCCTATCGCTGGGGCGGCAAAAACCGACATCGACCTGGCGGTTGATGAGGAGGGGCTGTGGGTCATTTACGCCACCGAGGGCAACGGCGGGCGGCTGGTGGTGAGCCAGCTGAACCCCTACACGCTGCGCCTGGAGGGCACCTGGGAGACGGGCTACGCCAAGCGCGCCGCCTCGGACGCCTTCATGGCCTGCGGGGTTCTCTACAGCTGCGCAGCGTTTACCTGGACGATGACACGGAGCATTTGGGCAACGCTCTGGTTTACGCGTTCGATACGCGGCGCGGGCGCGGAGCGGCGCTGGCGCTGCCTTTCCCCAACCCCTACCAGTTCGTGGCGTCCGTGGGTTACAACCCCCGCGACAACCAGTTGTACGTGGGAACAACCATTTCCTGCTGCGCTACGCGCTCGACCGCCGCGCCCGACGGGGACGGTCAGCGGGAGAGGGGGTGCGGGGGTTTGAGGGGGTTTGAGGGGGGCGGGGGATTGGGGTTTTGGGGGTTTGGGGGTTGGGGGCGGAGATTGGGGTTTTGGGGGATCGGGGTTTTGGCGCGGTTTGGGGGCGGGGATTGGGGAGCAGGGATGGGGATTTGGGGGTTTGGGGGTTTGGGGGTTTGGGGGCGGGGATTGGGGATTTGGCGGGTTTTGGCGGGGTTTGGGGGAGGTTGGGAGGCGGGGATTGGGGAGCGGGGATGGGAATTTGGGGGATTTGGGGGTTTGGGGGGCGGGGATTGGGGAGCAGGGATGGGGATTTGGGGGTTTGGGGGCGGGGGATTGGGGAGCAGGGATGGGAATTTGGGGGTTTGGGGGCGGGGATTGGGGATTTGGCGGGTTTTGGCGGGGTTTGGGGGCGGGGATTGGGGAGCAGGGGTGGGGATTTGGGGAGTTTGGGGGGTTTGGGGGCGGGATTGGGGATTTGGCGGGTTTGGGGGTTGGGGGAGAGGATTGGGGGTTTGGGGGCGGGGATTGGGGAGCAGGGATGGGGATTTGGGGATTTGGGGGTTTGGGGGCGGGGATTGGGGAGCAGGGATGGGGATTTGGGGATTTGGGGGTTTGGGGGCGGGGATTGGGGAGCAGGGATGGGGATTTGGGGGATTTGGGGGTTTGGGGGCGGGGATTGGGGAGCAGGGATGGGAATTTGGGGGATTTGGGGGTTTGGGGGCGGGGGATTGGGGAGCAGGGGTGGGGATTTGGGGGTTTGGGGGTTTGGGGGATTTGGGGGCGGGGATTGGGGATTGGGGATTTGGCGGGTTTTTGCGGGGTTTGGGGGAGGTTGGGAGGCGGGGATTGGGGTTTTGGGGGTTTGGGGGTTTTAGCGCGGTTTGGGGGCGGGGACTGGGGAGCGGGATGGGAATTTGGGGATTTGGGGATTTGGGGGTTTGGGGGCGGGGGATTGGGGATTTGGGGGTTTGGGGGGGCGGGGATTGGGGAGCAGGGGTGGGGATATGGGGGTTTGGGGGTTTGGGGGCGGGGATGGGAAGTTTGGGGGATTATGGAGGGGGTTGGGGAGAGGATTGGAGGTTTGGGGGAGGGGATTGGGGGTTTGGGGGAGTTTGGGGGCGGGGTTGGGGGCGAGGGATGGGGATTTGTGGGGGTTGTGGGGGATGTTGGGTGCGGGGATGGGGATTTGGGGGTTTGGGGGCCGTGATGGAGTTTGGGGGCTTATGGGGGTTGGGGGCGGGGATGGGGAGTTTGGGGGTTATGGAGGGGTTGGGGGAGGGGATTGGGTGTTTAGGGCCGGGGATTGGGGGTTTGGGGGCATTGGGGGTTGGGGGCGGGGATTTGGGGGTTTGGGGGAACTGGGTGTTTGGGGGATGGGGATGGAGGGGCAGGGATGGGGATCCCCTTGGGGGGTCCCTCACACCTGAACCCCCCCATTTTTGCCCCCAGGTCCGGTGACGACGGACCCGCCCAGCGCCGCCCCCGCACCCGGCCCCCAGCTCCGCCGCCCCCGTACCCCACCCCACCGCCCGCCGGGGTCCCTCACCCCGAGACCCCCTGCCCCGGGACCCCCCGGGCCCCGCTCACAGCGCCGCCACGCCGGGGGTCCCGGGACCCCCAACAGCGGCCTGGGAGCGCCGCCCCCCCCCCGCATCGCGCCGCCCGCCGGGGGGCCCGGGGGCTCGGGGGCCCGGGGGCTCGGGGGGCGGGGGCCTGGGGCCCGAGGGGCGGGGGCGCCTGTGCGAGGCGCGGGAGGTGCAGGGTGCAATGGCCCGCAGCCCAGCAGGGGCGCTGGTGGAGAGACCCTGCCCCAAAGGGACCCGAGGTGAACTGGGGGACTGGGGGATTGGGGGACTGGGGGTGAGGGGATTGGGGGATTTGGGGGATTGGGGGACTGGGGGACTGGGGGACTGGGGGACTGGGGAGGACTGGGGGATTGGGGGACTGGGGGACTGGGGGACTGGGGGACTGGGAGGAACTGGGGGATTGGGGGAACTGGGGGATTGGGGGACTGGGGAACTGGGGGACTGGGGGGACTGGGTGGAACTGGGGGGACTGGGGGAACTGGGGGACTGGGGGAACTGGGGGATTGGGGGACTGGAGGGGACTGGGGGGGACTGGGGGACTGGGGGATTGGGGGACTGGGAGGAACTGGGGGGACTGGGGGAACTGGGGGCGATTGGGGGACTGGAGGGGACTGGGGGGACTGGGGGACTGGGGGATTGGGGGACTGGGAGGAACTGGGGGATTGGGGGAACTGGGGGATTGGGGGACTGGGGGGGACTGGGGGACTGGGGGACTGGGGGATTGGGGGACTGGGTGGAACTGGGGGACTGGGGGAACTGGGGGATTGGGGGACTGGAGGGACTGGGGGACTGGGGGACTGGGGGATTGGGGGACTGGGAGGAACTGGGGGACTGGGGGACTGGGGGGCTGGAACGATTTGGGGAACTGAGGGGATTTGGGGGGGATTGGGGGGGATTTGGGGAACTGGGGGGACTGGGGGGTCTGGGAGGAACTGGGGGGGACTGGGAGGAGTGGAAGGACTGGGGGGATTGGGGAGACTGGGGGGAACTGGGGGGGACTGGTAAGGGATACTGGGAGCACTAGGGGGGAACTGGGGGGGAACTGGGAGGAGGGAGGAACTGGGGATACTGGGGATACTGGGGGGCTGTGTGGGGCTCTGGGGGATTTTGGGGCAGGGGATTTTGTGGGCTGGGGAGTTTTGGGGTCCCCCTGAACCCCCTTTTGTGCCCCCCCCAGGCATCGCCTCCTTCCAGTGCCTGCTGGGGCTGGGGGTGTGGAACCCCCGCGGGCCCGACCTGAGCAACTGCACCAGCCCCTGGGTCAACCAGGTGGCCCAGAAGGTACCGGGGCACCCCAAAAACCGGGACCCCCAAAATGGGGATACCCAGAAACAGGAACCCCCCAAAAATGGGGATACCCAGAAACAGGAACCCCCCAAAAACTGGGACCCCCCAAAAATGGGGATACCCAGAAACAGGAATCCCCCAAAAATGGGGATACCCAGAAACAGGAATCCTCCAAAACTGGGAGCCCCCAAAAATGGGGATACCCAGAAACAGGAACCCCCCAAAAACTGGGACCCCCCAAAAATGGGGATACCCAGAAACAGGAATCCCCCAAAATTGGGACCCCCCAAAATGGGGATATCCAGAAACAGGAATCCCCCAAAAATGGGGATACCCAGAAACAGGAATCCCCCAAAAAAGGGACCCCCAAAAATGGGGATACCCAGAAACAGGAATCCCCCAAAAATGGGACCCCCCAAAAATGGGGATAACCAGAAACAGGAATCCCCCAAAAAGGGGACCCCCAAAAATGGGGATACCCAGAAACAGGAACCCCCCAAAAACTGGGACCCCCAAAATGGGGATACCCAGAAACAGGAACCCCCAAAAACTGGGACCCCCCAAAAATGGGGTTACCCAGAAACAGGAACCCCCCAAAATTGGGACCCCCCAAAAATGGGGTTACCCAGAAACAGGAACCCCCCAAAATTGGGACCCCCCAAAAATGGGGATACCCAGAAACAGGAACCCCCAAAATTGGGACCCCAAAAATGGGGATACCCAGAAACAGGAATCCCCCAAAAATTGGGACCCCCCAAAAATGGGGATACCCAGAAACAGGAACCCCCCAAAATTGGGACCCCCCAAAAATGGGGATACCCAGAAACAGGAACCCCCCAAAAATGGGGATACCCAGAAACAGGAACCCCCCAAAATTGGGACCCCCCCAAAATGGGGATACCCAGAAACAGGAACCCCCCAAAACTGGGACCCCCCAAAAATGGGGATACCCAGAAACAGGAACCCCCAAAAACCGGGACCCCCAAAATGGGGATACCCAGAAACAGGAACCCCCAAAATTGGGACCCCCCAAAAATGGGGATACCCAGAAACAGGAATCCCCCAAAAACTGGGACCCCCAAAATGGGGATACCCAGAAACAGGAACCCCCCAAAATTGGGACCCCCCAAAAATGGGGATACCCAGAAACAGGAATCCCCCAAAAACAGGGATCCCCCAAAAATGGGGATACCCAGAAACAGGAACCCCCCAAAAATGGGGATACCCAGAAACAGGAACCCCCCAAAAACCGGGACCCCCCAAAAATGGGGTTACCCAGAAACAGGAACCCCCAAAAACTGGGACCCCCAAAAATGGGGTTACCCAGAAACAGGAACCCCCCAAAAACAGGGACCCCCCAAAATTGGGACCCCCCAAAAATGGGGATACCCAGAAACAGGAACCCCCCAAAAATGGGGACCCCCCAGAGGGAATACCCAGGAACAGAAATCCCCCAAAACTGGGACCCCCCTCCCAAAAAAGGGGATTCCCAAAAAATCAAAACCGGGACCCCCCAAAATGGGGATACCCAGAAACAGGAACCCCCCAAAACTGGGACCCCCCAAAAATGGGGATACCCTCCCCACTAGCAGGGATCCCCCAAAACAGACACTCCCAATAGAGCCCCCAAAATGAGGAACCCCCCTAAACGAGGATACCCCCAAAACAGGGACCCCTCAGAAATGGGGATACCTCAAAAATGGGGACCCCCACAGTTGGGGACCCCCCTCGGGACCTTCCTTGCCCCCCCCAGATCTCCTGGGACCCCCAAACCCCTCCCTGGAGGGGCTGATCCCCCTTAGGGGGGGTCCCCCAAACCCCCTGGCGATATTGGGGAGCCCCCCCTCACCCAGGGGTGCCCCCCCAGATCCTCTGGAGCCCCCCCAGATCCCCCCCCAGCCCATCCCCACCCCACAGAGGTGACTCAGGGGGCTCAGGGGGTCCCCCAAAACTCCTCTCACCGTTTTGGGGTGTCTTCCCTGACTTTGTGGCTGCCCCCAGATCCCCTTTAGATCCCCCGCCAGGGGTGACCAATTCCCACACAAGGGGTCCCCTAAACCCCCCCGGGGGATATCGGGGAGCCCCCCCTCACTGGTGTGTGACCCCCAGATCCCCCAGATCCCCCCCAGCCCATCCCCACCCCACCTGTGTGACCCATCCCCTCTCAGGGGATCCCCCAAACCCACTGGGGGATATTGGGGAGCCCCTCCCTCATTTCTGGGTGCCCCCCCAGGGGTTCCCCAGCCCATCCCCACCCCACCTGTGTGACCAATCCCCTCTCAGGGGATCCCCCAAACCCCCTGATGGATATTGGGGAGCCCCTCCCTCATTCCTGGGTGCCCCCCCAAATCCCCCCCAGCCCATCCCCACCCCACCTGTGTGACCAATCCCCGCTCAGGGGATCCCCCAACCCCCCTGATGGATACTGGGGAGCCCCTCCCTCATTTCTGGGTGCCCCCCCAGATCCCTGACCCCCCCCAGATCCCCCCCAGCCCATCCCCACCCCACCTGTGTGACCAATCCCCGCTCAGGGGATCCCCCAAACCCCCTGATGGATACTGGGGAGCCCCTCCCTCATTTCTGGGTGCCCCCCCAGATCCCCCCCATCCCCACCCCACCCCACCTGTGTGACCCATCCCCTCTCAGGGGATCCCCCAAACCCACTGGGGGATATTGGGGAGCCCCCCCCTCATTTCTGGGTGCCCCCCCAGATCCCCTGAACCCCCCAGATCCCCCCCAGCCCATCCCCACCCCACCTGTGTGACCAATCCCCGCTCAGGGGATCCCCCAAACCCACTGGGGGATATCGGGGAGCCCCCCCTCTCATTTCTGGGTGCCCCCCCCAGATCCCCCCCAGCCCATCCCCACCCCACCTGTGTGACCCATCCCCGCTCAGGGGATCCCCCAAACCCCCTGACGGATATTGGGGAGCCCCCTCTCATTTCTGGGTGCCCCCCCAGATCCCCCCCAGCCCATCCCCACCCCACCTGTGTGACCCATCCCCGCTCAGGGGATCCCCCAAACCCCCTGATGGATATCGGGGAGCCCCCCCCTCATTTCTGGGTGCCCCCCCAGATCAAGAGCGGCGAGAACGCGGCGAGCATCGCGGGGGAGCTGGCGCGGCACACGCGCGGCCCCGTGTTCGCGGGCGATGTCAGCTCGGCTGTGCGGCTCCTCGAGCAGCTCCTCGACATCCTGGACGCGCAGCTGCAGGCGCTGCGCCCGCTCGAGAGGGAGTCGGCGGGCAAGAACTACAACAAGGTGGGACCCCAAAAACCGGGACTGGCACGGGGGGCACGAAACTGGGATTGGCACAGAGGGGGACCCCAAACTGGGATTGGGGGCCCCAAAACGGGGATCGGCACAGAGGGGGGCCCCGAAACTGGGATTGGGGTGTTTGGCACAAAGGGGGGACCCCAAACCGGGATCGGCACAGGGGAGGACCCTCAAACCGGGATTGGGGGCCCTGAAACCAGGATCGGCACAGAGGGGGACCCCAAACCGGGATTGGGGTGTTCGGCACAGAGGGGGGCCCCAAATTGGGATTGGGGGCCCCAAAACGGGGATCGGCACAGAGGGGGCCCCGAAACTGGGATTGGGGGCCCTGAAACCAGGATCGGCACAGAGGGGGGCCCCCAAACCGGGATTGGGGTGTTCAGCACAAAGGGGGGACCCCAAACTGGGATCGGCACAGAGGGGGGGCCCCCAAACCAGGATTGGGGTATTCAGCACAGAGGGGGACCCCAAACTGGGATTGGGGGCCCCAAAACTGGGATCGGCACAGAGGGGGGCCCCAAATTGGGATTGGGGGCCCTGAAACCAGGATCGGCACAGAGGGGGACCCCAAACCGGGATCGGCACGGGGGGGGGCCCTGAAACTGGGATCAGCACAGGGGGGGCCCCGAAACTGGGATTGGGGGCCCTGAAACCAGGATCGGTACAGAGAGGGGCCCCCAAACCGGGATTGGGGTGTTCGGCACAGAGGGGGACCCCAAACTGGGATTGGGGGCCCCAAAACGGGGATTGGCACAGAGGGGGGCCCTGAAACTGGGATCGGCACGGGGGGGGCCCCCAAACCGGGATTGGGGGCCCTGAAACCAGGATCGGCACAGAGGGGGACTCCAAACTGGGATCGGCACGGGGGGGGCCCCTGAAACTGGGATCAGCACGGGGGACCCCAAACCGGGATCGGCACAGAGGGGGGCCCCAAACTGGGATCAGCACAGAGGGGGGGCCCCAAACTGAGATTGGGGGCCCTGAAACCAGGATCGGCACAGATGGGGGCCCCCAAACCGGGACTGGGATGTTCAGCACAGAGAGGGGCCCTGAAACCTCCATCAGGGGGTTCAGCACAAAGGAGGGCATGAAAAACCCAGATTTGGGGGTTCGGCACGTAAGGGGAGCCCAAAACCCGGATTTGGGGGTTCAATCCAAAGGGGGACCCCAAAACCCAGATTTTGGGGTTCAACGCCCTGGGAGTACCAAAGGGGGGACAGGTGTGACTGAGGCCAAGGGACTCTGAGCACCAAATGAGGAAGAACAAGAACCAGGGACCCCAAAACCCCAATTTTGGGGGTCACTCTATTGAGGACTGCGGTGGCCAAGGGGAAACTCATACCTGCGCCCCAATTTTGGGATGCCCCTGCCCCCAGTTTTGGGGTGCCTCTACTCCAGAACCTGAGGTGCTCCTGCCTCTATTTTTGAGGGCCTGATTTTCGGGGTCCTGTCCTGAATTTTGGGGTTGTCCTGCCCCAGATGTTGAGGGGCTCCTTTTCTAGAGATCAAACACCCTCTGCCCTGAATTTTGGGGTGCTTGCACCCAGATTTTTAGCGATTCCTCTTCTGGATTTTGGGGTGCCCCCGGTGCAGTTTTTGGGGTCCCACCCCCTCACCTGGGTGTCCCCTCCCCAATTTTATTGTCCCCCCCAGATGCACAAGCGGGAACGAACCTGCAAGGATTACATCAAGGTGAGTGGGCGTGGCCGGCAGGGGGCGTGGCCATGACCAATGGGTGGGGCTTGTGTGGGTGTGGTCATGGTGGGTTGGGGGTGGGGTCTGCATGGACATGGCTTAGGGAGGTGGTTTTGGGTGGGCAGGGATTTGGGAGATGGGCGTGGTCATGGGCGGAGTCTGGGGGTTTAGTGGTGGGTGGGGCTTAGACATGATGGGCGTGGCCTGGCTGGACATGTCCTGTGGGTGTGGTTGGGGTGGGTGTGTCCCATGGGTGTGTCCTGACTGGATGGCGTGTCCCTTTGGGCGTGTCCCTTCGTGTCCTAAGGTGTGTCCCTCTCCGTGTCCCTGGGTGTGTCCCTGTCCCCGGGCGTGTCCCTGGGCGTGTTCCTGTCCCCGGGTGTGTCCCTGTCCTCGGGCGTGTCCTGGGCGTGTCCCCGTGCGTGTCCCTGGGTGTGTCCCTGTCCCCGGGCGTGTCCCTGGGCGTGTCCCTGGGTGTGTCCCTCTCCCCGGGCGTGTCCCGGGTGTGTCCCTGTGCGTGTCCCCGTCCGTGTCCGTGTCCCCGGGTGTGTCCCTGTCCCCGGGCGTGTCCCCGTCCCGGTGTCCCTGTCTCGGGCGTGTCCCGGGCGTGTCCCGATGCGTGTCCTGGGTGTGTCCGTGTCCCGGGCATGTCCCGTCCCAGGCGTGTCCCGGCGTGTCCCGTCCCCGGGCGTGTCCCCGGGCGTGTCCCCGGGTGTGTCCCTGTCCCCGGGCGTGTCCCCGGGCGTGTCCCCGTCCCCGGGCGTGTCCCCGGGTGTGTCCCCGTCCCCGGGCGTGTCCCCGGTGTGCCCCATGTGTGTCCCTGGGCGTGTCCCCGTCCCCGTGCGTGTCGCAGCCCCGCCCCGCAGGCCGTGGTGGAGGCCGTGGATAACCTGCTGCGGCCGGAGGCGCTGGAGTCGTGGCGGGACATGAACGGCTCGGAGCAGGCGCACACGGCCACCATGCTGCTGGACGTGCTGGAGGAGGGCGCCTTCCTGCTGGCCGACAACGTCAAGGAGCCCGCGCGCTTCCTGGCGGCGCGGCAGAACCTGGGTCAGCCGGGACCCCCGGGACCCCCGCCCCAAACCCACAGCCCTGGGACCCCCAAAACCACAGCCCCGGGACCCCCGCCCCAAACCCACAGCCCTGGGACCCCTCCCAAAACCACAGCCCTGGGACCCCTCCCAAAACCACAGCCCTGGACCCCCCCAAAACCACAGCCCTGGGACCCCTCCCAAAACCACAGCCCCAGGACCCCTCCCAAAACCACAGCCCTGGGACCCCCGCCCCAAACCCACAGCCCTGGGACCCCCTCCCAAAATCACAGCCCTGGACCCCCAAACCACAGCCCCGGGACCCCTCCCAAAACCACAGCCCTGGGACCCCCAAAACCACAGCCCTGGGACCCTCCCAAAACCACAGCCCTGGGTCCCCTCCCAAACAACAGCCCCAGGACCCCTCCCCAAACCACAGCCCTGGACCCCCAAAACCACAGCCCTGGGACCCCTCCCAAAACCACAGCCCCGGGACCCCCCCCCAAACCCACAGCCCTGGACCCCCCCCAAAACCACAGCCCCGGGACCCCCGCCCCAAACCCACAGCCCCGGGACCCCCCCCCAAACCCACAGCCCTGGGACCCCCACCCCAAAACCACAGCCCTGGGACCTCCCAAAACCACAGCCCCGGACCCCTCCCAAAACCACAGCCCTGGGACCCCCCCAAACCCACAGCCCTGGACTCCCCCAAAACCACAGCCCCGGGACCCCTCCCAAACCCACAGCCCCGGGACCCCTCCCAAAACAACAGCCCTGGGACCCCCAGAACCACAGCCCTGGACCCCTCCCAAAACCACAGCCCCGGGACCCCCCCCAAACCCACAGCCCTGGGACCCCTCCCAAAACCCACAGCCCCGGGACCCCCCCCAAAACCACAGCCCGGGACCCCCAAAACCACAGCCCTGGGACCCCTCCCAAAACCACAGCCCCGGGACCCCTCCCAAAACCACAGCCCCGGGACCCCCACCCGGAACCCACAGCCCCGAGACCCCGCCCCGAACCCACGGACCCGGGACCCCCACAAAACCACAGCCCCGGGACCTCACCCTGAACCCCCTGGACCCGGGACCCAGCCGAACCCCCCAGCCTGGGACCCCCAGAACCACAGACCCGGGACCCCCAGAACCACAGCCCAGGACCCCCAGAACCACAGCCCCGGGACCCTCCCAGAACCCACAGAGCCCTCCTGTCCCATCCCCGGGACCCCCACCCCAAACCCCACAGCCCCCTCCTGTCCCCTCCCCCCCCCCCCCTCACCCTTCTCCTCTCCCATCCCCAGGACCCCCACCCCCAAACCCCACAGCCCATCCTGTGCCCTCCCCCAACCCCTCCCTGGGATGTCCTGGAGCCTCTCCCCCCCTCTGATCCCTCCCTGTATCATCCCCACCCCCAACCCCTGCCTGGGGACCCCCACCCCAATTCTCTGAGGGTCAGGGGTCTCCTGTGGGGGATACACATCTGCTTTCCTGTGTCATTCCCATGTTTTCCCATGTTATTCCCATCTTTTTTTGTGTTTTCCTGTGTTTGTTATTCCCATGTTTTCCTGTGTCATTCCCGTGTTTTTCCGTGTTTTCCCACTTTTTTCCATGTTTTCCTCCGTGCTGGAGCTGTCAGTGCTCTGTCACATGCACATTTCACATTTTTTCCATGGTTTCCACAGTTTCTTCTGTGTTTTTACACATTTTCCATTTTTCCCATATTTTCTATATTTTTTCCATATTTTCCATATTTTTTCCATATTTTTCATGTTCTTCTATATTTTCCATGCATTTTTCCAAGTTTTCTATGTGTTATTTTCCATGTTTTTCCATATTTTCCACATTTTTACATTTCCCGTGTTTTTCCATATTTTCCATGGTTTTTTCCATATTTTCCATGTTTTTTCCCCATATTTCCCATGTTTTTCTGTGTTTTCCATGGTTCTTTCCATATTTCCCATCTTTCCCACATTTCAGGTTTTTTTTCTGTTTTCCCATGCTTTTCCATATTTTCCTATATTTTCCATGTTTTCCCAGGTTTCCCATGTTTTTCCATATTTTTCCTTATTTCCCATCTTTTCCATATTTTCCGTGGTTTTCTTTCCCATATTTCCCATCTTTTGCCATATTATCCATGTTTTTTTCCTGTATTTTCCATGTTTTTTCCATATTTCCTGTCCTTTTTCCATGTTTTCTGTTTTTTTCTGTTTTCCATGTTTTTTCCATGTTTTTCCATGTTTTCTGTGTTTTTCCACGTCTTTCCATAGTTTTCCATATTTTCTGTGTTTTTTCTGTTTTCCTTTTTCTCCATTTTCCATATTTTTCTCAAGATTTTCCGTGTTATTTTCTGTTTTCTACGTGTTTTTCCACATTTCTATTTCTCCATATTTTTCATGTAATTTCCATATTTTTCCTATTTTTTCCATTTCATACCTTTCCCCATATTCACCACGTTTTTTCCCTGTTTTCCACATTTCCCATGTTTTCCCAAGTTTTTCCACATTTCCCATATTTTTCCCCTGTTTTCCCTCACAGCAGGAGGTGTTGGTGCTAACACTGACAGGCCACTTCAGGATCCCGTTTTCCATGTTTTCCATGGTTTTTTCCATATTTCTCATGTGTTTTCCCCGTTTCCCATGTTTTTTCCATTTTCCACCAGAGCTGGAGGTGTCGGTGCTCAACACCGAGGGGCCGCTGCAAGATCCCATGTCCCATATTTTTTTCCATATTTCCCATGGTTTATTCCATATTTCCCATGGTTTATTCCCCATTTCCCATGGTTTATTCCCCATTTCCCATGGTTTATTCCCCATTTCCCATGGTATTTTCCCCGTTTCCCACAGTTTGTTCCTCATTTCCCGTGGTTTATTCCCCGTTTCCCATGGTTTATTCCCCGTTTCGTCTCCCATGGTTTATTCCCTGTTTCCCATGGTTTATTCCCCGTTTCCCATGGTTTATTCCTCATTTCCCATGGTTTATTCCTCATTTCCCATGGTTTATTCCCCATTTCCCATGGTTTATTCCCCGTTTCCCATGGTTTATTCCCCGTTGGGTCTCCCATGGTTTATTCCCCATTTCCCATGGTTTATTCCCCATTTCCCATGGTTTATTCCCCATTTCCCATGGTTTATTCCCCATTTCCCATGGTTTATTCCCCATTTCCCATGGTTTATTCCCCATTTCCCATGGTTTATTCCTGTTTCCCATGGTTTATTCCCCATTTCCCATGGTTTATTCCCCATTTCCCATGGTTTATTCCTCCCATGGTTTATTCCCGTTCCATGGTTTATTCCCATTTCCCATGGTTTATTCCCTGTTTCTCCCATGGTTTATTCCCCATTTCCCATGGTTTATTCCTCATTTCCCATGGTTTATTCCCATTTCCCATGGTTTATTCCCCATTTCCATGGTTTATTCCCCATTTCCCATGGTTTATTCCTTTTCCCATGGTTTATTCCCCATTTCATTTTATTCCCATGGTTTATTCCCATTTCCTCCCATGGTTTATTCCCATTTCCCATGGTTTATTCCCCATTTCCCATGGTTTATTCCCCGTTTCCCATGGTTTATTCCCCATTTCCCATGGTTTATTCCCCGTTTCATCTCCCATGGTTTATTCCCCATTTCGTCTCCCATGGTTTATTCCCTGTTTCCCATGGTTTATTCCCCATTTCCCATGGTTTATTCCCATTTCCCATGGTTTATTCCCTGTTTCCCATGGTTTATTCCCTGTTTCCCATGGTTTATTCCCCGTTTCGTCTCCCATGGTTTATTCCCCGTTTCCCATGGTTTATTCCCCATTTCCCATGGTTTATTCCCCATTTCCCATGGTTTATTCCCCGTTTCGTCTCCCATGGTTTATTCCTGTTTCCCATGGTTTATTCCCCATTTCCCATGGTTTATTCCCCGTTTCGTCTCCCATGGTTTATTCCCTGTTTCCCATGG
The DNA here is from genome assembly GCA_030060385.1 of Muscicapa striata striata. Lineage (NCBI taxonomy): Eukaryota > Metazoa > Chordata > Aves > Passeriformes > Muscicapidae > Muscicapa > Muscicapa striata. The sequence goes on along the minus strand of JAREIS010000786.1, from coordinate 36,443 downwards.
TTTATTCCCTGTTTCCCATGGTTTATTCCCTGTTTCCCATGGTTTATTCCCCATTTCCCATGGTTTATTCCCTGTTTCCCATGGTTTATTCCCCATTTCCCATGGTTTATTCCCCATTTCCCATGGTTTATTCCCCATTTCCCATGGTTTATTCCCGTTTGTCTCCCATGGTTTATTCCCTGTTTCCCATATTTTCCCCTCTTTCCCCAGTGCTGGAGGTGTCGGTGCTCAACACCGAGGGGCCGCTGCAGGAGCTCGTGTTCCCACAGGAGCTGGGCGGGGACGGCTCCATCCAGCTCTCGGCCAGCACGCTCAAACAGAACAGCCGGAACGGTGAGGGGAGTTTGGGGGTACAGGGGGAATTGGGGTACAGGGGGTTTGGGGGTACAGGGGGCACGCTCAAACAGAACAGCCGGAACGGTGAGGGGAGTTTGGGGGTACAGGGGGGCACGCTCAAACAGAACAGCCGGAACGGTGGGGGGACAGGGGGTACAGGGGGAATTGGAGGTACAGGGGGTTTGGGGGTACAGGGGGGTTTGGGGGTACAGGGGGGCACGCTCAAACAGAACAGCCGGAACGGTGAGGGGAGTTTGGGGGTACAGGGGGAATTGGGGGTCCCAGAACAGGCTCAAACAGAACAGCAGGAACAGTGGGGAGGTTTTGGGGATACAGGAGGGGTTTTGGGGTACAAGGAGGTTTGGGGGTACAGGGGGCACACTCAGAACGGTGTGGGGGGGTGTTTCTGGGCTGCTTCTCCCCAGGGGTGACAAAGGGGAGCTCTGGCTGTTTTGGGGAGTTTTGGGGTATTTTTTCAGGTGTTTTTGGGGTGCCTCTCACCCACTGTTTCCCCAGGGGTGGTGAAGGGGAGGTCTGGCTGGTTTTGAGTGGTTTTTGGGGTGTTTTTGGGTAGTTTGGGGTTTTTTTGGGTGTTTTTTTGGGGTGTTTTTGGGGAGTTTTTGGGGAGTTTTGGGGGTGTTTTTGGGGTGTCTCTCACCCGCCATCTCCTCAGGGGTGCTGAAGGGGAGGTCTGGGTGTTTTTAGGATGTTTTTGGGGTGTTTTGGGGGGTTTTTTGGAGCTGTTTTTGGGGTATTTCTGGGGTGTTTTTGGGGTGGTTTTGGGGATGTTTTTGAGGTGTTGTTGGGGAGTTTTTGGGGTGTCTCTCACCCGCCGTCTCCCAGGGGTGGTGAAGAGGAGGTCTGGCTGGTTTTGGGGGTGTTTTTAGGGTGTTTCTGGGGTGTTTTGGGGTGTTTTTGGGGGTGTTTTTGGGATGGTTTTGGGGAGTTTTTGGGGTGTTTTTGAGGTGGTTTTGGGATGTTTTTGAGGTGTTTTGGGGGGTGTTTTTGGGGGTGTTTTGGGGTGTTTTTGGGGTGTTTTGGGGGAGATTTTGGGGGTGGTTTTTGGGGTGTCTCTCACCCGCCATCTCCCCAGGGGTGGTGAAGAGGAGGTCTGGCTGGTTTTGGGATGTTTTTGAGGTGTTTTGGCGGTGGTTTTGGGGGAGTTTTTAGGGGTGGTTTTGGGGTGTTTTTTGGGTATTTTTGGGATGTTTTTGAGGTGTTTTGGGGGTGTTTTGGGGAGTTTTTGGGGTGTTTTGGGGGGTGTTTTTGGGATGTTTTTGGGGAATTTTGGGGTGCTTTTGAGGGGGTTTTGGGAGTTTTTGAGGTATTTTTGGGGGTGTTTTTGGGATGTTTTGGGGGAGATTTTGGAGGTGGTTTTTGGGGTGTCTCTCACCCGCCATCTCCCCAAGGGTGGTGAAGAGGAGGTCTGGCTGGTTTTAGGATGTTTTTGAGGTGTTTTGGGGGTGTTTTTGGGGTGTTTGGGGGTGGTTTTGGGATGTTTTGGGGGAGTTTTTGGGGGTGTTTTGGGGTGTGTTTTTGGGTGTTTTTGGGATATTTTTGAGGTGTTTCGGGGGTGTGTTTGGGGGTGGTTTTGGGGTGTTTTTTGGATGTTTTGGGATGCTTTTGAGGTGTTTTGGGGGAGTTTTGGGGGGTGTTTTGGGGTGTGTTTTTGGGATGTTTTTGAGGTGTTTTGGGGGTGTTTTGGGGGTGTTTGGGGGTGTTTTTTGGGGTGTCTCTCACCCGCCGTCTCCCCAGGGGTGGTGAAGGTCGTTTTCATCCTGTACAACAACCTGGGGCTGTTCCTGCCCACCGAGAACGCCACCGTGCGCCTCGGGGGGGACGGGGGGCCCCGCGCCCCCCAGCTCGTGGTCAACTCGCAGGTCATCGCCGCCTCCATCAACAAAGAGTCCAGCAGGGTGTTCCTGCGGGACCCCGTGGTCTTCACCCTGCCCCACCTGGAGGTGCGACCCCAAAAACACACCCGGACACCCAGAAACACACCTGGATCCCCAAAAATACACCTGGACACCCAAAATTACACCCGGAGCCCCAGAAATACACCTGGATCCCCAAAAATACACCCAGAACTCCAAAAACACACCCGGACCCCCAGAAACACACCCAGAGCCCCAAAACCACACCTGGACACCCAAAAATACACCCGGAGCCCCAGAAACACACCTGGATCCCCAGAAATGCACCCAGAGCCCCAAAAACACACCTGGATCCCCAAAACCACACCTAGAACCCCAAAAATCCATCTAGACCCCCAAAAACCCACCTGGACCCCCTAAACCACACCTGGATCCCCAAAAACACACCTGGACACCCAAAAATACACCCGGAGCCCCAGAAATACACCTGGATCCCCAAAAATACACCCAGAGCCCCAAAAACACACCTGGACCCCCAAAACCACACCTGGATCCCCAAAATATTCCTGGACCCCCAAAACCCACCTAGAACCCCAAAACTGCACCCAGACCCCAAAATCCCATCCGGACCCCCAAAAACACACCTGGATCCCCAAAACCACACCCAAAACCCCAGAAATCCCCCCAGACCCTCAAAATCCCACCCAGACCCCCAAAAGCCCCTGGGACCCCCAAAAATCCACTCAGAGACCCCAAATCCCCGGCCCTGGGTCATCCCTCCTCGAGGTCTTCACCCTGCCCCACCTTCAGGTGGGACCCCCAAAATCCCACCCAGACCTCCAAAAACACACCCAGAACCCCAAAACACACCCAGAACCCCAAAATCCCACCCAAAACCCCACCAGACCCCCAAAACCACACCCAGACCCCAAACCGGGACCCCGATTTCCCCCCATTTCCTCCAGTTTCCCCCCATTTTCCCCCATCCCAGACCAAGAACCACTTTGGGCCCAACTGCTCCTTCTGGGATTACTGGGATTGGGGGTCTCTTTGTCCCCCTTGGAACTCCCTGGGACCCCCAATTTCCCCCCATTTCCCCCACCCCAGACCAGGAACCACTTTGGGGCCACCTGTTCCTTCTGGAATTACTGGGATTGGGGCTTTCTCCCTCACTTAGGGACCCTTTGGGACCCCCATCTACCCCAGTTTCTCCACAATTTCCCCATTTCCCCCACCCCAGACCAAGAACTTTGGTCCTGCTCCTATGGGATCACTGGGATTGAGGCTCACTCTGTCCCCCTTGGGACCCCCCGACCCCCATTTCCCCCAATTTCCCCCATTTCCCCCATTTCCCCAATTTCCCCCAGACCAGGAACCACTTTGGGCCCAACTGCTCCTTCTGAGGTTACTGGGATTGAGGGTCTCTCTGTCGCCCTTGGGACCCCCTGGGACCCTCTGGGACCCCCAATTTCCCCCCAATTTCCCCCCAATTTCGCCCCATTTCTCCCACCCCAGACCAAGAACCACTTTGGGGCCAACTGCTCCTTCTGGAACTACTCGGAGCGCTCCATGGCGGGGCACTGGTCGAGCCAGGGCTGCCGCCTGCTGCGCTCCAACGGCACCCACAGCTCGTGCGCCTGCAGCCACCTCACCAACTTCGCCCTGCTCATGGCGCGGACGCAGAGCGTGAGCACACCTGCAACCTGGGGCACCTGGGGGCACCTGGGGATACACACCTGGGGGCAGCTGGGGCACCTGGGGGCAGCTGGGGGCACCTGGGGGCAGCTGGGGCAGCTGGGGGCAGCTGGGATAGACCTGTGGGCTGCTGGGATACACACATGGGGGCAGCTGGGGGCAGCTGGGGGCACCTGGGGGCAGCTGGGGCACCTGGGGGCAGCTGGGGCACCTGGGGGCAGCTGGGGGCATCTGGGATACACACCTGGGGGCTGGCTGGGATGTGGGCTGGGGCACCTGGGGCAGCTGGGGGCAGCTACACCTGGGGGCAGCTGGGAGGCAGCTGGGGGCAGCTGGGATAGCTGGGGGCAGCTGGGGGCACCTGGGGCACCTGGGGCAGCTGGGATACACCTGGGGGCAGCTGGGATACCTGGGGCACCTGGGGCAGCTGGGATACACCTGGGGGCAGCTGGGATACACCTGGGGCAGCTGGGATACACCTGGGGCACCTGGGGCAGCTGGGATACACCTGGGGCAGCTGGAATACACCTGGGGCAGCTGGGGCACCTGGGGGCAGCTGGGATACACACCTGGGGCAGCTGGAATACACCTGGGGGCACCTGGGACACACACCTGGGGGCAGCTGAGCACAGCTGGGGGCACCTGGGATGCACACCTGGGCACAGCTGGGCACGTGTAGGGCATGTGGGATACACCTGGGACACACACCTGGGCACACCTGGGACACACACCTGGGCACACCTGGGCACAGCTGGGCACACCTGGGCACAGCTGGGTACGCCTGGGCCATGTGGGGCACACCTGAGTGCACCTGGGCACAACTGAGGTACCCAGGTACACCTGGGACAGGCCAGGGACGCACCTGGGCCACATCTGGGAACACACCTGGGATATGTGGGGCACACCTGGGCACACACCCACTCACCTGGTGACACCTGGTGACACCTGAGCAGCTTCACCCTGCTGATGGCCCGGACACAGAGCGGGAATGACAAACCTGGGCACACCTGAGACAGCTGGGACACACCTGGGATCAGCTGGGCGGGGATCCTGGTGGCCCCTGTCCCCTCCTGGTGTCCCTGTCCCCTCCTGCTGTCCCTGTCCCCTGGTGTCCCTGTCCCCTCCCCCTGTCCCCTCCTGGTGCCCCTGTCCCCTCCTGGTGCCCCTGTCCCCTCCTGGTGTCCCTGTCCCCCTGCTGTCCCTGTCCCCTCCCGGTGTCCCCAGCCCCGTTTCCCGTGTCCATTCCCAGTTCCCGGGGCGGCTGAACGAGGTGCTGCTGTCGGTGATCACCTGGGCGGGGATCCTGGTGTCCCTGTCCCGTCCTGGTGTCCCCTCCTGGTGTCCCTGTCCCCTCCTGGTGTCCCTGTCCCCTCCTGCTGTCCCTGTCCCCTCCCGGTGTCCCCAGCCCCGTTTCCCGTGTCCATTCCCAGTTCCCGGGGCGGCTGAACGAGGTGCTGCTGTCGGTGATCACCTGGGCGGGGATCCTGGTGCCCCTGTCCCCTCCTGGTGCCCCTGTCCCCTCCCCCTGTCCCCTCCTGGTGCCCCTGTCCCCTCCTGGTGTCCCTGTCCCCTCCCCCTGTCCCCTCCCGGTGTCCCAGCCCCGTTTCCCGTTGCAGTTCCCGGGGCGGCTGAACGAGGTTTTGCTGTCGGTGATCACCTGGGCGGGGATCCTGGTGGCGCTGCTGTGCCTGGGGCTGTCGCTGTCGGCGCTGTGCTGCCTGCGGGGGCTGCCCCCCGAGCGCACGACCATCCACAAGAACCTCTGCATCAGCCTCTTCCTGGCCGAGCTGCTCTTCCTCGTGGGCATCGACAAGACGCAGTACCAGGTGAGGCTGCCACACCTGGGGCACACCTGGGGCACAGCTGGGGCACACCTGGGGGACAGCCCAACCCATGGCACACCTGGGGCACACCTGGGGCACAGCTGGGGGACACCTGGGGTACAGCCCAACCTATGGCACACCTGGGGCACACCTGGAGGGACAGCCCAACCCACGGCACACCTGGGCACCCCATGGCACACCTGGGATACCTGGGGCTCCCAAGGGACCACCATAGCAGCCCTCTCGCTGTCCCCATCCCCATCCCTGTCCCTCACTGTCCCCTCCCGCAGGTGGCCTGTCCCATCCCTGTCCCTGTGTCCCCATCCCTGTCCCTGTCCCATCCCTGTCCCTCACTGTCCCCATCCCTGTCCCTGTCCCATCCCTGTCTCTGTCCCATCCCTGTCCCCTCCCTGTCCCATCCCTGTCCCCTCCCTGTCCCTCCCTGTCCCCTCCTGTCCCTCACTGTCCCCTCTTCTGTCCCTCCCTGTCCCCTCCCTGTCCCTCACTGTCCCCTCCCTGTCCCATCCCTGTCCCATCCCTGTCCCTGTCCCCTCCCTGTCCCTCACTGTCCCATGCCTGTCCCCTCCCTGTCCCATCCCTGTCCCATCCCTGTCCCTGTCCCTGTCCCCTCCCTGTCCCATCCTGGCGGGTGAGGTCAGGTGTGCTGGGGTAGGTCAGGTGGTGTGGCCAGGTGTGGTCAGGGTGTGGTCAGTGGTGGGTCGTGTGGCAGGTGTGGCTGGGTGTGGTCAGGTGTGGTCGGTGTGGCGGTCAGGGTGTGGCTCAGGTGCAGGTGTGGCTAGGTGTGGTAGTGTCAGTGCGGTGGTAGGTGTGGTCAGGTGTGGTCAGGGTGTGGTCAGGGTGTGGTCAGGGTGTGGCTGGGTGTAGTCAGGTGTGTCAGGTGTGTCAGTGGGTGGCAGGGTGTGGCTGGAGGTGTGGTCAGGTGTGGCCAGGTGTGGCTGGGGTGGTCAAGGTGTGGCCGGTGTGGCTCAGGTGTGGTCAGGGTGCAGGTTCGTGTGGGTGGCCAGGTGTGTCAGGTCAGGTCAGGTGTGGCAGGGTGTGGTCAGGGTGGCAGGCTCAGGGTGTGGTGGGGTGAGGTCAGGGTGTGGTCGGGTGTGGTGGGAGGTGTGGCAGGGTGTGGCTCAGGGTGTGGCAGGTGTGGCTGGGGTGAGGTCAGGGTGTGGTCAGGGTGTGGCTGGGGTGAAGTCAGGGTGTGGTCAGGGTGTGGTCAGGGTGTGGTCAGGGTGTGGTCAGGGTGTGGTCAGGGTGTGGTCGGGGTGTGGTCAGGGTGTGGTCAGGGTGTGGTCAGGGTGTGGTCAGGGTGAGGTCAGGGTGTGGTCAGGGTGTGGTCAGGGTGTGGTCGGGGTGTGGTCGGGGTGTGGTCAGGGTGTGGTCAGGGTGTGGTCAGGGTGTGGTCAGGGTGTGGTCAGGGTGAGGTCAGGGTCCAGGGTGTGGCTGGGCGTGTGGTCAGGTGTGGTCAGGGTGTGGCTGTGGGGTGTGGTCAAGGTGTGTGGTCAGGGTGTGGTCAGGGTGTGGTCAGGGTGTGGTCAGGGTGTGGTCAGGGTGTGGTCAGGGTGTGGTCAGGGTGTGGTCAGGGTGTGGTCAGGGTGTGGTCGGGGTGTGGCTGAGGTTCCCCCATTGGGCGTGGCCAGGTGTGAATGGAAGGATGGGGGTCTGATTGATGGGGGTGGGGTCTCACCTGTCCAGGTGAGGTCTCACCTGTCTGGGCAGGGTCTCACCTGTCTGGGCAGGGTCTCACCTGTCCGGGTGTGGGTCTCACCTGTCTGGGCAGGGTCTGATTGATGGGGGTGGGGTCTCACCTGTCCAGGCAGGGTCTCACCTGTCCGGGCAGGGTCTCACCTGTCCGGGCGGGGTCTCACCTGTCCGGGCGGGGTCTCACCTGTCCGGGCAGGGTCTCACCTGTCTGTCTCACCTGTCCAGGCAGGTCTCACCTGTCCGGGCAGGGTCTCACCTGTCTGGGCAGGGTCTCACCTGTCCGGGCAGGGTCTCACCTGTCCAGGTGAGGGTCTCACCTGTCCGGGCAGGGTCTCACCTGTCTGGGCGGGGTCTCACCTGTCCGGGTGTGCTCTCACCTGTCCGGGCGGGGTCTCACCTGTCCAGGCAGGGTCTCACCTGTCCAGGCAGGGTCTCACCTGTCCGGGCGGGGTCTCACCTGTCCAGGCAGGGTCTCACCTGTCCGGGCGGGGTCTCACCTGTCCGGGTGGGGTCTCACCTGTCCAGGCAGGGTCTCACCTGTCCAGGCGGGGTCTCACCTGTCCTCCATGATGTCCCTGACAGGTGCTGGCTGCGGGTGGACAATTATTTCATCTGGAGCTTCATCGGCCCCGTGGCCTTCGTCATCCTCGTACGGGGGGACCTGGGGGGGCTGGGGGCACTCCTGGGGGTTTGGGGGTCTGGGGATGGACCTTCCTCATCCTCATCCTCATCCTCACCTGGGGGGGCTGGGGGCACTCTGGGGGTTTGGGGGGTCTGGGGATGGACCTTCCTCATCCTCATCCTCACTGGGGGGCTGGTGGGCTCAGGGGGTTTGGGGGGGCTGGGGGCACTCTGGGGGGTCTGGGGGGTCTGGGGATGGACCTCCTCATCCTCATCCTCACCTGGGGGCTGGGGGTACCCCAGGGGTGTGGGAATCGTGCCAAGGGGCAGCTGTGGGGGTCCCCCCGTGGGTCTGGGGTCTCACGGTGGCTCTGGGGTCTCATGGTGGCTCTGGGGTCCCCCCGTGGCTCTGGGGTCCCACCCGGGGTCCCACCCTGTCCCTGTCCCTGTCCCTGTCCCTGTCCCCAGGTGACGCTGGTGTTCCTGCTGGTCACTCTGCACAAGATGCTGCGCAGCTCGGCCGCCCTCAAACCCGACTCCAGCCGGCTGGACAGCATCAGGTGGGCACGGAACGGGGACCCCGACGGGGACACCAAACTGGGGACACTGAACTGGGGACACCAACTGGGGACACCGAACTGGGGACACTGAACTGGGGACACCGAACTGGGGACACCAACTGGGGACACCAAACTGGGGACACCAAACTGGGGACCCCAACTGGGGACACCGAACTGGGGACACCAAACTGGGACCCCAAACTGGGGACACCAAACTGGGGACACCGAACTGGGGACCCTGAACTGGGGACACCAACTGGGGACACCAAACTGGGACACCAAACTGGGGACACCAAACTGGGGACACCAAACTGGGGACACCGAACTGGGGACCCCAAACTGGGGACACCAAACTGGGGACCCCAAACTGGGACACTGAACTGGGGACACCAAACTGGGGACACCGAACTGGGGACACCAACCTGGGGACACCAAACTGGGGACCCTGAACTGGGGACACCAAACTGGGGACACCAAACTGGGACCCCAAACTGGGACACCAAACTGGGGACACCAAACTGGGGACACCAAACTGGGGACACCAAACTGGGGACCCCAAACTGGGACCCTGAACTGGGACCCCAAACTGGGACCCTGAACTGGGGACCCCAAACTGGAACCCCAAACTGGGGACCCCAAACTGGGACCCTGAACTGGGGACCCCAAACTGGGATCCTGAACTGAGGCACCCCGGACTGGGGCACGGACTGGGGACCCCCAACTGGGAACCTGAACTGGGGACCCCGAACTGGGGACCCCGAACTGGGGCACCCTCAACTGGGAACCCCAAACTGGGGACACCAAACTGGGAGCGATGGGCCCAGATGGGGGCCCTGATGGACACCCACAAATGGGGGGACCCCAAATGGGAGCCCCGTGCTCAGGGGCCCCCCAAACAGGGCAGGGGGCACCCCCAAAATGGGACCCAGCTCCCCTGGAACTCCCCAGTCATGGGTGCTGGGGATCCCAGTGCTCCCAGTCCATCCCAGTGCTCCCAGTCCATCCCAGTGCTCCCAGTGCTCCCAGTGCTCCCAGTGCCCCAGTGCCCCCAGTGCTCCCAGTGCTCCCAGTGCTCCCAGTGCTCCCAGTGCCCCCAGTCCCCCAGTGCCCCCAGTGCTCCCAGTGCTCCCAGTGCTCCCAGTGCTCCCAGTCCCCCAGTGCCCCAGTGCTCCCAGTGCTCCCAGTGCTCCCAGTGCTCCCAGTGCTCCCAGTGCCCCCAGTGCTCCCAGTGCCCCCAGTGCCCCCAGTAACACATGCTCCCCAGGCCAGTGCTCCTCAAACCCCCAGTCCCAGTGCCTGCTGCAGGGCCCCAGTGCTCCCAGTGCTCCCAGTGCTCCCAGTGCTCCCAGTGCTCCCAGTGCTCCCAGTGCTCCCAGTGCTCCCAGTGCTCCCAGTGCTCCCAGTGCTCCCAGTGCTCCCAGTGCTCCCAGTGCTCCCAGTGCTCCCAGTGCCCCCAGTGCCCCCAGTGCTCCCAGTGCTCCCAGTGCCCCCAGTGCCCCCAGTGCTCCCAGTGCTCCCAGTGCTCCCAGTGCTCCCAGTGCTCCCAGTGCTCCCAGTGCTCCCCAGTGCTCCCAGTGCTCCCAGTGCTCCCAGTGCCCCAGTGCCCCCCAGTGCCCCCAGTGCCCCCAGTGCTCCCAGTGCTCCCAGTGCTCCCAGTGCTCCCAGTGCCCCCAGTGCTCCCAGTGCTCCCAGTGCTCCCAGTGCTCCCAGTGCTCCCAGTGCCCCCAGTGCTCCCAGTGCTCCCAGTGCTCCCAGTGCCCCAGTGCCCCAGTGCCCCAGTGCTCCCAGTGCTCCCAGTGCCCCAGTGCCCCCAGTGCCCCCAGTGCTCCCAGTGCTCCCAGTGCTCCCAGTGCTCCCAGTGCTCCCAGTGCTCCCAGTGCTCCCAGTGCTCCCAGTGCCCCCAGTGCTCCCAGTGCTCCCAGTGCCCCAGTAACACAGCTCCCCGCAGGTCGCTCTGGGTGCTCCCAGTGCTGCTGCTGCTGGGGCTCACCCAGTGCCCCCAGTGCTCCCAGTCCTCCCCAGTGCTCCCAGTGCTCCCAGTGCTCCCAGTGCTCCCAGTGCTCCCAGTGCTCCCAGTCCCCCAGTGCTCCCAGTGCTCCCAGTGCTCCCAGTGCTCCCAGTGCTCCCAGTAACACAGCTCCCCGCAGGTCGTGGGCTCTGGGCGCCATCGCGCTGCTGCTGCTGCTGGGGCTCACCCAGTGCCCCCAGTGCTCCCAGTGCCCCCAGTGACAGTGCTCCCAGTGCTCCCAGTGCTCCCAGTGCTCCCAGTGCTCCCAGTGCTCCCAGTGCCCCCAGTGCCCCCAGTGCCCCCAGTGCTCCCAGTGCCCCCAGTGACAGTGCCCCCAGTGCTCCCAGTGCCCCCAGTGCTCCCAGTGACAGTGCTCCCAGTGTTCCCAGTGCTCCCAGTAACACAGCTCCCCGCAGGTCGTGGGCTCTGGGCGCCATCGCGCTGCTGCTGCTGCTGGGGCTCACCCAGTGCTCCCAGTGCTCCCAGTGCCCCCAGTGACAATGCTCCCAGTGCTCCCAGTGCTCCCAGTGCTCCCAGTGCTCCCAGTGCTCCCAGTGCTCCCAGTGACAGTGACACTGGCTCTCTCCAGGTCGTGGGCTCTGGGCGCCATCGCGCTGCTGCTGCTGCTGGGGCTCACCCAGTGCTCCCAGTGCTCCCAGTGCTCCCAGTAACACAGCTCCCCGCAGGTCGTGGGCTCTGGGCGCCATCGCGCTGCTGCTGCTGCTGGGGCTCACCTGGGCCTTCGGGCTGCTCTTTGTCACCCGCGAGTCGCTGCTGACGGCGTCGCTCTTCACCGCCTGCAACGCCCTGCAGGGAACCTTCATCTTCCTCTTCCACTGCGCCCTCCAGAAAAAGGTCTGCGGGCACTGGGAGGGACTGGGAGGCACTGGGAGGGACTGGGAGGGACTGGGAGGGACTGGGAGGGACTAGGTGGCACTGGGAGGGACTGGGAGGGACTGGGAGGGACTAGAAGACCCCAGGGATCAGGAATGAAGGGACTGGGAGGGCACTGGGAGGGACTGGGAGGGACTAGGTGGCACTGGGATGGACTGGGAGGGACTGGGAGGGACTAGAAGACCCCAGGGATCAGGAATGAAGGGACTGGGAGGGCACTGGGAGGGCACTGGGAGGGACTGGGAGGGACTGGGAGGGACTGGGAGGGACTGGAAGACCCCAGGGATCAGGAATGAAGGGACTGGGAGGGCACTGGGAGGGCACTGGGAGGGACTGGGAGGGACTGGGAGGGCATTGGGAGGGCACTGGGAGGGACTGGGAGAGCACTGGAGGGCAGTGAGAGGCACTGGGGGGACACTGGAGGGACATTGGGGACACTGGGAGGGACTGGGAGGGACTGGGAGGGATGGGAGACCCCAGGGATCAGGAATGGAGGGACTGGGTGGGCACTGGGAGGGACTGGGAGGTACTGGGGGACACTGGAGGGCACTGAGAGGGACTGGGAGGGACTGGGAGGCACTGGAAGACCCCAGGGATCAGGAATGAAGGGACTGGGAGGGCACTGGGAGGGACTGGAAGGGCACTGGGAGGGACTGGGAGGCACTGGGAGGGACTGGGAGGCAGTGTGGGGACACTGGAGGGGCACTGGGGATTCTGGGAGGGACTGGGAGGGCACTGGGAAGGCCACTGGGGCCACTGGGAGGGACTGGGAGAGCACTGGAGGGCAGTGAGAGGCACTGGGGGGACACTGGAGGGACACTGGGGGCACTGGGAGGGACTGGGAGGCACTGGGAGGGACTGGGAGAGCACTGGGAGGGACTGGGAGAGCACTGGGAGGCACTGGGAGGCACTGGGAGGCTTTTGGGAGGGGCTGGAGGGCAGTGAGAGGCACTGGAGGGCAATGGGAGGCACTGGGAGGCACTGGGACAGTAATGGGGGGCTACTGGGTTCTTACTGGGGAACCCCCAGTTGCAGCAGGAGCTCAGGAAGGGGTTGTGGCACTGGGGGCACTGGGAGGTTACTGGGAGCTCCTGGGGATCACTGCTGTGTTACTGGTGTGTTACTGGTGTGTTACTGGTGTGAACTGGTGTTACTGGTGTTACTGGTGTTACTGCTGTGTTACTGCTGAGTTACTGGTGTGTTACTGGTGTTACTGGTGTTACTGGTGTGAACTGGTGTGTTACTGCTGAGATACTGCTGTGTTACTGGTGGGAACTGGTGTTACTGGTGTGTTCCTGGTGTTCCTGGTGTGTTACTGGTGTGTTACTGGTGTTCCTGGTGTTACTGGTTTGAACTGGTGTTCCTGGTGTCCTTGGTGTCCCTGGTGTGTCTCTGGTGTCACTGGTGTGTCACTGGTGTCACTGTCTTGTTACTGCTGTGTTACTGGTGTGAACTGGTGTTACTGGCACTCCTGCTGTGTTTCTGGTGTCCCTGGTGTCCCTGGTGTCACCGGTGTGTCCCTGGTGTCCCTGGTGTCACCGGTGTCACCGGTGCTCCGTGTGTCCCTGGTGTGTCCCTGGTGTCCCCGGTGTCCCTGGTGTCCCCAGTGTCCCTGGTGTGTCCCTGTGTCCCCGGTGTCGGGCGCCTCAAACCTCGCAGCGGCACACCCGCGCTACTACAGCGGCACCCAGGTGGGGACCCCAAACACCCCTGAAACACCCCAAACACAGCCCAAACACACCCCAAAAAACACCCCCAAACACACCCCAAACACACCCCAAACACAGCCCAAACACAGCCCAAACACAGCCCAAACACAGCCCAAACACAGCCCAAACACAGCAAACACAAAAACACCCCCAAACACAGCCCCAAACACAGCCCAAACACAGCCCAAACACACCCCAAACACAGCCCAAACACAGCCCAAACACAGCCCAAACACAGCCCAAACACAGCCCAAACACAGCCCAAACACAGCCCAAACACAGCCCAAACACAGCCCAAACACACCCAAACACAGCCCAAACACAGCCCAAACACACCCCAAACACAGCCCAAACACAGCCCAAACACAGCCCAAAAAACACCCCTAAATCCCACCCGCGCTACTACAGCGGCACCCAGGTGGGGACCCAAAAACACCCCAAAATGCCCCTGAAACTTTTCCATCACATTTCCCAACTTTTCCTCTCACATTTCCCACCTTTTCCCCTCACATTTCCTGCCACTTTCCCCTCACTTTTTTCACCCCTTTTCCCCTCACACTTCCCGCCCTTTTCCCCCTCACATTTCCCAACTTTTCCCCTCACATTTCCCACTTTTTCCCCTCACATTTCCCACCCTTTTCCCCCTCACATTTCCCACTGTTTTACCCCTCACATTTCTTGCTCTTTACACATTTCCTCCCCTCACATTTCCCGCCCTTTTCCTCCTCACGCTGAGCTCTGATCCTGCCTGTCAATCACTTTCATTCCTGCCTGTCAATCACTCTGAGGTCTGATCCTGCCTGTCAATCATTTTCATTCCTGCCTGTCAATCACTTTCATTCCTGCCTGTCAATCACTCTGAGGTGCTGATCCTGCCTGTCAATCACTTTCATTCCTGCCTGTCAATCACTCCTGTCAGTCCCACACAGACACCCCCAAATAACCCCCCCAAAATCACACCCAATCCTACAGCAGCACCCAGGACCAAACCCTCCCCCAAAGACCCCTCACCCCAAAAAATCCCCAAACCCCCTGGACCCCCAAACCCACCCCACACCCAGTGCTTGTTCCCATGGCGCCCTCAAATCCCTCCAGCCCCACAAATCCCCCATGGCACACCCAGAGCATCCCCCAGACCCCGAATTTACCAAAATCCCCCAGCCCAAGGTTTCCCCAAAACCCCTGGAGCCAAAAACTCCCTGAGAGCCCAGCAGGCTGTGGGTGCTGGGTGTGGGGGTGTCGGGGGGGGGTTCCAGAGTGGTTTTTGTGGGGGCAGTTCCGGGGGGTCCCAGCCCCACTGCTGTGCCCCCAGAGCCGGATCCGGAGGATGTGGAATGACACGGTCCGGAAACAGACGGAGTCCAGTTTTATGGGGGGGGACCTGAACAGCACCCCAACCTTGAACCGAGGTGAGACACCCCAAAAAACACCCCAAAAACACCCCAAACCCTGAACAGGGGGAGACACCCCCAAAAAACACCCCAAACCCTGAACAGAGGTGAGACACCCCCAAAAAACACCCCAAACCCTGAACAGAGGTGAGACACCCCAAAAAACACCCCAAAACCCCCAAACCCTGAACAGAGGGGAGACACCCCCAAAAAACACCCCAAACCCTGAACCGAGGTGAGACACCCCAAAAAACACCCCAAAAACACCCCAAACCCTGAACAGAGGGGAGACACCCCCAAAAAACACCCCAAACCCTGAACAGAGGGGAGACACCCCCCAAAAAACACCCCAAAAACACCCCAAACCCTGAACTGAGGGGAGACACCCCCAAAAAACACCCCAAACCCTGAACAGAGGGGAGACACCCCAAAAAACACCCCAAAACCCCCCAAACCCTGAACAGAAGTGAGACACCCCAAAAAACACCCCAAAAACCCCCAAACCCTGAACAGAGGTGAGACACCCCAAAAAAACACCCCAAACCCTGAACTGAGGGGACACCCCCAAAAAACACCCCAAAAACCCCCAAACCCTGAACAGAGGGGAGACACCCCCAAAAAACACCCCAAACCCTGAACTGAGGGGAGACACCCCCCAAAAAACACCCCAAAACCCCCCAAACCCTGAACAGAGGTGAGACACCCCCAAAAAACACCCCAAACCCTGAACAGAGGTGAGACACCCCCCAAAAAACACCCCAAAAACCCCCAAACCCTGAACAGAGGTGAGACACCCCCCCAAAAAACACCCCAAACCCTGAACAGCGGTGAGATACCCCAAAAACACCCCAAACCCTGAACAGAGGGGAGACACCCCCAAAAAACACCCCAAACCCTGAACAGAGGTGAGACACCCCAAAAAACACCCCAAAACCCCCAAACCCTGAACAGAGGGGAGACACCCAAAAACACCCAAAACCCCAAACCCTGAACAGAAGTGAGACACCCCAAAAAACACCCCAAACCTGAACAGAGGGGAGACACCCCAAACCCTGAACAGAACTGAGACACCCCCCAAAAAACACCCCCAAACCCTGAACAGAGGTGAGACACCCCAAAAAACACCCCAAACCCTGAACAGAGGTGAGACACCCCAAAAAACACCCCAAAAACCCCAAACCCTGAACAGAGGGGAGACACCCCAAAAACACCCCAAACCCTGAACAGAGGTGAGATACCCCAAAAACACCCCAAAAACT
Source organism: Muscicapa striata striata (assembly GCA_030060385.1). Taxonomy (NCBI): domain Eukaryota; kingdom Metazoa; phylum Chordata; class Aves; order Passeriformes; family Muscicapidae; genus Muscicapa; species Muscicapa striata. The sequence goes on along the minus strand of JAREIS010000786.1, from coordinate 20,560 downwards.
GAGGTGAGACACCCCCAAAAAACACCCCAAACCCTGAACAGAGGGGAGACACCCCCAAAAAACACCCCAAACCCTGAACTGAGGTGAGATACCCCCCAAAAAACACCCCAAAAACACCCCAAACCCTGAACAGAGGGACACCCCCAAAAACACCCCAAGACACCCCAAAAACCCAAAAACACACCCAGAGAGGGAGACACCCCCAAAAAACACCCAAACCCTGAACAGAGGGGAGACACCCCCCAAAAAACACCCCAAAAACACCCCAAACCCTGAACAGAGGGGAGACACCCCCCAAAAAACACCCCAAAAAACACCCCAAACCCTGAACTGAGGTGAGACACCCCCCAAAAAACACCCCAAACCCTGAACAGAGGTGAGATACCCCAGAAAACACCCCAAAACCCCCAAACCCTGAACAGAGGTGAGACCCCACCCCAGAAACCCCCAGAGCCCCCCCCAGGGACCCCCCGAGACCCCTCAGAGACCCCCTGAGACCATCCTGCCCCCTGAACAGAGGGGAGACCCTCCCAAAACCCCCACGGGACCCCAAAGATCCTTCTGGGAACTCTGAGACCCCCAGAGACCCCCCAGGACCCCTTTCCAGACCCCCCGAGACTCCCTGAGACCCCCAAAACCCCTCGGGGAGCCTGGGCCCCAGAGACCCCCAGAGACCCCCCCAGGAACCCCTTTCCAGACCCCCCGAGACTCTCTGGGACCCCCAAAACCCCTCGGGGAGCCTGGGCCCCCAAAAACCCCCCAGGACCCCTTTCCAGACCCCCCGAGACTCCCCAAAACCCCTCCGGGACACCTTTGGGACCCCCTCAGAGCCCCCCCGGCCCCCCGTTTGTGACCCCTCCCCCTCTCCGCAGGGTCCCACCTCCTGCCCAACCCGGTGCTGCCGCCGCGGGGGGGGTCGAGCCCCTACAACACCCTCCTGGCCGAGGGGGGGGGCTTCACCCCCGCCTCCCCCCCCGCCTTCACCGCCCCAGGTGGGTCTGGGGGGGGCACGACCCCCCCTTAAAATCCTTGGGACCCCCAAAACCCCCAAGAAACTCCCATAAATATTCCCAGCGTTCCTCCCCCCACCCAAGGTGGGTTTTGGGGGTGGGGGGGATCCACCCTGAATATCCCAGTTTCAGCTCACCCCAAAAACTTCCCACACCCCCCTGGATCCCCCCAAAATCCACACACAGACCCTGCCCCTCCCCCTCCAGGGTGGGAATGGGGGGGGTTTCCTGCTCCCCCCAACTGCCCCCAACCACCTGGGCCCCCCAAAACTCCCCCACACCCCCCATGGATGGGGACAGGGGGGTTCTGACCCCACACAACCCCCCCAGTGTCCCCAAATGTCCCCCCAAACGTGGGGGGGGGGGGCGGTGCTCGGGAGTTGGGGCAGCTCAGGAGGAATTGGGGGTCCTGGGTGGGTCGGGGGGACCCCCTCAGGAGGGAATTGGGGGTCCTGGGTGGGTCGGGGGTCAGACCCCCCAGGGAGGGAATTGGGGGGTCCTGGGTGGGTCGGGGGGGGTCAAACCCCCCAAGGAGGGAATTGGGGGGTCCTGGGTGGGTCGGGGGTCAGACCCCAGGGAGGGAATTGGACCCCTCAGGGAGGGAATTGGGGGTCCTGGGTGGGTCGGGGGGGGTCAGACCCCCCCTAAGCGCTGTCTCTGTCCCCAGGGAGCTTCCGTGACACCAGTAAGTGACTGACCCCCAACCCCCCCAGACCCCCCATTTGTCCCCCACCAACCCCCCCCCGCTTCAGACTGTCCCTTTGGCCCCCAGATCCCTCAAGTGCACCCCAAACCCTGCCCCAATCCCCCAGACGCCCCCACTGACCCCCCCAATCCTCCAATGAGCCCCCAGACCCCACACTGACCCCCCCAATCCCCCAATGACCCCCCCCAAGACCCTAGTAATCCTCCAGACCCCCCACTGACCCCTCAGACCCCCAGTGACCCCCAGGACCCCCACTGACCCCCCAGACCCCCAAACGCCCTATGACCCCCAGACCCCCCACTGACCCCCCAGACCCCCACTGACCCCCACCCAGACCCCCCAAACCCCCTATGATCCCCCAGACCCCCCATTGACCCCCAGGACCCCCACTGACCCCCCAGCCCCCATGACCCCAGGACCCCCAATGATCCCCACAGATGTGCCCACAGTGACTCCCCCTCCCTAAAACCCCCGGATCTTCCTCCTCCCTCCCCCAGACCCCCAACCCCCCCACTGACCCCCCCCCAGATCCCCACAGAGCCCCGGGAGCCCCGGAGCCGCTGCCCCTCAACGGCAACTTCAACAACAGCTACAGCCTGCGGGGGCCCTGAGGGGGCCTGGGGGCCGCCCCAGGCCGGGGGTGCCGGGGGCCCCGGACCCGGCGGCGCTGGAGAAGATGATTATCTCGGAGCTGGTGCACAACAACCTGCGGGGAGGGGCTCTCGCACGGGGGCCGCCCCGCCGCCCCCCCCCCCCCGCCGCCCCCGCCCCGTCGAGCCCCCGGGCGCCCCGAGCTGGGGCTGCTCTACCAGGAGCTGGCTCGGGGGCCGGGCGGTTTGGGGCCTCCCCGACCCCCCTGCGACCCCGGCACCCCCGCCTCGGGACTACCCCGACAGCAGCCCCGAGGCCCCCCGGCACCCCCTGTACCTGGGGGACCCCCGCGCCCCCCAACCGCCGGCACAGCCCCGAGACCTTCGGGGGGCCCGAGGGGGGCGTGGGGGGGCCCGAGCCCGACGGGCAGATGCAGCTGGTGACCAGCCTGTGAGAGCGCCGGGCAGGGCAGGGGGGCGCGGGACCCCCCACGGCGCCCGGGGCCGGGGCACGCGGGGGGTGCGGGGTCACAGCGGGACCCCCCCTGTGCGAGGGGCTCCGGCTGGGGGGGACATGGGGGGCAGGGCCTGCACGGGGACCCCCCCCTCGCTCGAGGCTGTGGGGGCACACGGGGGTCTGGCCCCGAGCGAAGTCCCCCCCTGGCATGGGGACGAGGCTCCGGCCTCGAGCCACGGCTCCCTGGCACTGGGGTTTGTCCTCGTGGTGGGGGAGGGGAGCGGTCTGGCACGAGGGTCCGGTGCCGCTCGAGGACCCCTGGCCTGGCAGGAGGAGCCGGCGGCACCACCGCAGTCATGGCCTCGCATGAGGGCCTTGAACAAGGACCAGGCCTTGCACAAGGAGTGGGCCTTGAACAAGAACCAGGCTTTGAACGAGAACCAGGCCTTGAATGAGGACCAGGCCTTGAATGAGGACCAGGTCTTGCATGAAGAGCTGGGCCTTGAACAAGGAGCTGGGCCTAGAACGAGAACCAGGCCTTGAACAAGAACCAGGCCTTGAACAAGAACCAGGCCTTGAACGAGAACCAGGCCTTGAACGAGGACCAGGCCTTGAACGAGGACCAGGTCTTGCATGAAGAGCTGGGCCTTGAACGAGGAGCTGGGCCTTGAACGAGGAGCTGGGCCTTGAACGAGGAGCTTGGCCTTGAACGAGAACCAGGCCTTGAACAAGAACCAGGCCTTGCACAAGGAGTCGGCAGCGTCATCGTGATCACGGCCTGGTGCAAGGACCTGGCCTTGCACAAGGAGCAGGCCTTGAACAAGGAGCTGGGCTTTGAACGAGGACTGGGCCTTGAACAAGGACCCATGGTTGTACGAGGCTGTGGCATCTCATGAGGACCAGGCCTTGCACAAGGATCAGGCCTTGCTCGAAGACCAGGCCTTTAATGAGGACCAGGCCTTCCACAAAGACCAGGCCTTGCACATGGAGTCTGCAGTGTCATCACAGTCATGGCCTCACACAAGGACCCAGCCTTGCACAATGAGCTGCAGTTGTGTGAGGCTGTGGCATTGCATGAGGACCAGGCCTTGCACCAGGACCAGGCCTTGCACAAGGACCAGGCCTTACGCAGAGATTAGGCCTTGCTCAGAGACCAGGCCTTGCACATAGACCAGTCCTTGCACCAGGACCAGGCCTTGCACCAGGACCAGGCCTTGCTCAGAGACCAGGCCTTGCACCAGGACCAGGCCTTGCACCAGGGCCAGGCCTTGCACCAGGACCAGGCCTTGCATGAGGACCAGGCCTTGAACGAGGACCAGGTCTTGAACGAGGACCAGGTCTTGAACAAAGACTGGGCCTTGCACAGAGACCAGGCCTTGCACCAGGACCAGGCCTTGCACCAGGACCAGGCCTTGCACCAGGACCAGGCCTTGCATGAGGACCAGGCCTTGAACGAGGACCAGGTCTTGAACGAGGACCAGGTCTTGAACAAAGACTGGGCCTTAAACAAGGACCAGGCCTTGCACCAGGACCAGGCCTTGCACAGAGACCAGGCCTTGCACAGAGACCAGGCCTTGCACCAGGACCAGGCCTTGCGCAGATACTAGGCCTTGAACAAGGACCAGGCCTTGCACAGAGACCAGGCCTTGCACAGAGACCAGGCCTTGCTCAGAGACCAGGCCTTGCACCAGGACCAGGCCTTGCATGAGGACGTGGCGCCGCACAGGGACCGTGCACGGCCGCCCCCCCTTGCACCAGGACCTTGCACCAGGACCTCGCTCGGGGCCCCCCCTCGTGCCCCCACCCCGGGGTTTTGGGGGGGTTCCACAGCCCTGTTCTGGGGGGCCCCCCCAAAAGCCATCCCGGGGGGGCCCCACGGCCTCGGCAGCAACGAGCCGGGGGTGGGGGGATCTGACACCCCCCAAACTGAGGGGTCCCCCCACAGCGGGGGGAAATGGGGACCCCCAAAAAAGAGACACATTTTCCTTGTAATATAGATGTAAATGGACCAGCCCCCCCACCCCCCCACACGGGGGGACCCCCCAAAACCGCCCCCCACCTCCGGGGGTCCCCCCCAACCCCAGCGGGGCCCCCCCGGAAGCACAACCCCCCCCAGCCGGGGGGGGCCTCGCCACGTGTACATAGGGATGGGGGGGCCCCCAAAATCGGGAGGGCGGGGGGCGAAGGGGACCTTTAAAATTTTGGGGACCCCTCCTCCAAGTTCTGGGAACCCCCTTGAATTTGGGAACTCCCCAAAATTGAGGGGACCCCACAATCTGGGGATGCCCCCCAGGGCTTGGGGATCCCCCCTGGGATGTTGAGACCCCGCCCACATTTTGGGGATCCCCCCAAGTTCTGGGGATCCACAGTGAACTTGGGGAACCCCCAGGACTGAGGGTCCCCCATACTTTGGAGACCCCCCCAGAGCTTGGGCACCCCCTCCTGAGATGTGGGGACCCCCCCAGTGTATTGGGGACCCCCCAAATTTGGAGACCCCCCCCCCAGTATTTGGGGTTCCCTTACACTGGGGGCCCCTGTGTTTTGGGGGACCCCCAGGGTACCAGGGACCTCCTCCCCCCTGGGTTTTGGGGACCCCCCCCCCCCTCAGGGGTTTTGGGGACACACGGGGGGGTCCAGCCCTTCTCCAGGTTTTGGGGTGCCCCTCCCCCTCCCTTAGCATGGGGGGACCCCAAAACTTCCTCGGGGACCCCAAACCTGGGGGTGCAGAGGGGAAAAACCCCTCCCCCCCCCCACCCCCGGATCTTGGGGTCTCCGCCCCCCCTCCGGGTTTGGGGGGTCCCTCCCCCTCCCTTCCCCCCCCCCCCCCCCAAATTCTGCCAAACCAACTTTGGGTCGAGTGCGTCAAACCAACGAAACCGGAGCCGGAGGGGACGCGGGGCCACCAAGGGCCACCAAGGGCCACTGGGGCCACTGTGGGGTCACCCAGGGCCACCAACGGGACCATCCAGGGGCCACCACAGAGTCACCGTGGCCACCGAGGGCACGGCCAGGGCCACCAAGGGTCACCGAGGGCGTCACCGGGGCCAGCACAGGGAGAGCAGGAGGTGGCACCGAGGGCCACCACAGGGACAGTCAGGGGATGGCCACCAGTCCCGTGGGGACAGCCACCACTGGGACAGACTGGGCCACCACGGGAAGAGCCAGGGGACAGCCGAGGCCACCAAGGGGCCACTGCTGAGGCCACCGTGGCCACCAAAGGGAGCAGAGGAGAGCCAGGGCCAGCAGGGCCACGGAGGGGGTGGCCGGGGTCGCCATGGGGACAGTCAGGGTCGCCATGGGGACAGTCAGGGCCACCACGGGGTCGGTCGGGGCCACCGTGGGGACGGTCACGGACAGGAACCAATAAAGGTGACACCAGTTCTTGGAGGCACCGCCTGTGTTTGGGGGGGCTCGGGGACACTGGGGGGGGCACCTGGAAGGTTTTGGGGGACACCTGAGAGGTTTTTGGGACTCTAAAGTGGCACCTGAGGCAGTTTTGGGGGAACACCTGGGGGGCTTGGGGGCTCTAAGGGACAACCTGAGGGGTTTGGAGGGCCCTGGGGGGGGGGTTGGGGGACACCTGGGGAATTTTGGGGGGAGGGAATCTCAGGGGGTTTGGGGGGCTCTAAGGGAGCACCTGAGGGGTTTTGGGGGACACGTGGGGGGTTTTGGGGGCACCCGAGGGATTTGGGGGGCCTCTAGGGGGACCCTGAGGGGTTTTGGGGGGCTCTAGGGGGACCCTGAGGGGTTTTGGGGGACACCATGGGAGGAGGCACCGCCTGTGTTTGGGGGGGCTGGGGGTGCTCAGGGACACTGGGGGGGGCACAGGGGGAGAATTTGGGGGTCCCGGGGGAGGGGCAAAGGGGATTATTTGGGGTCAGGGGGGACATGGGGGTCGTGAAGGGGGGGGGGAAGGGATGGTCTGGGGGGGTTGGGGGAGGGACAGGGGGACACATTTCACTTTTAATTTCTCTCATTTTCTCCCATTTCTCTTTTAATTTCTCTCACTTCTCCCCATTTCTCTTTTAATTCAATTTCTCTTTTAATTCAATTTCTCTTTTAATTACGCCATTTCCTCCCCATTTCTCCTTTAATTACCCATTTCTAATTCCCCCATTTCCCTTTTAATCCCCTCTTTTCCCTCATTTCTCTTTTAATTCCCCCTTTCCCCCATTTCCATTTTTATTCCCCCATTTCCATTTTAATTCCCCCATTTCCCTTTTATTTCCCTTTTCTCCATTTCTCTTTTAATTTCCCCATTTCTCTTTCATTTCCCCAATTTCCCCCCCTTTCTCTTTTAATTCCCCCCATTTCTCCCCTTCCTCCCTCACTCCCCTCACGCGCCGCCGCCATCTTGGCCATTACCGATGACATCACTTCCGTCGCGGCCCCGTGACGCAACTTCCGGTTCCGACGCGCCTGTGGCGGAGCGAGGAAGTAGCGGAGGAAGGCTCCGGAGGGCTCGGGAGGTTCGAAGGGGTTCGGGAGGTTCCGAAGGGTTCGGAGGCTCCGGAGGAGCTCGGGAGGTTCCGGAGGGGCTCGGGAGGTTCCGGGGGTGCTCGGGAGGTTCCGGGGGGGGCTTGGGAGGTTTGGGGGGGCTCGGGAGGTTCCGGGGGATCCCGAAGGCGCTCGGGAGGTTCCGGAGGGGCTCGGGAGGTTCCGAAGGGGTTCGGGAGGTTCCGGAGGGGCTCGGGAGGTTCCGAAGGGGTTCGGGAGGTTCCGGAGGGGCTCGGGAGGTTCCGGGGGCTTGGGAGGTTTGGGGGCTGGGAGGTTCGGGGATCCCGAGGCGCTCGGAGGTTCCGGAGGGGCTCGGGAGGTTCGAAGGGTTCAGGGGGGTTTCCCGGAGGAGCTCGGAGGGTTCCGGAGGGGTTCGGGAGGTTCCGGAGGGGCTCGGGAGGTTCCGGAGGGGCTCGGGAGGTTCCGGGGTTCTCAGGGTGTTCAGGGGTCTCGGGCTTGGGAGGTTTGGGGGCTGGGAGGTTCCGGGGGATCCCGAAGGCGCTCGGGAGGTTCCGGAGGGGCTCGGGAGGTTCCGAAGGGGTTCGGGAGGTTCCGGAGGAGCTCGGGAGGTTCCGAAGGGGTTCGGGAGGTTCCGGAGGGGCTCGGGAGGTTCCGAAGGGGTTCGGGAGGTTCCGGAGGGGTGCTCGGGAGGTTCCGGGGGCTTGGGAGGTTTGGGGGCTGGGAGGTTCCGGGGATCCCGAAGGCGCTCGGGAGGTTCCGGAGGGGCTCGGGAGGTTCGAAGGGGTTCGGGAGGTTCCGGAGGGGCTCGGGAGGTTCGAAGGGTTCGGGAGGTTCCGGAGGGGCTCAGGAGGTTCCGGGGGCTTGGGAGGTTTGGGGGGGCTCGGGAGGTTCCGGGGGATCCCGAAGGCGCTCGGGAGGTTCCGGAGGGTTCTCGGGGGTTGCGGGGGTGCTCGGTAGAACCGGAGACCCCTCCCCGTTTCCTTCCCTCCGTTACCGGCCGCTCTCCCTTTCCCCCCTTTTTATTTTCTCTTTTCCCTTCCCTTCTTCCCCTCTTTTCTCCCCTTTGCCATTTCTTATCCCGTTTCCCCCCCCCGTTCTCTCTCTTTCCATCCATTTTCCCCTTCTCTACCCCTTTTCCCTCCTCTCTCCTCCCCTTTCCCTCCTGTTTTTCTTCTTTCCCTTTTACCTTTTGTATCCCTCCCCTTCCTTTTTCCTTCTCTTCTCTCTTTCCCTCTTTTCCCCTTTTTCGTTTTTTTTCCCTTTCCTTTTCCGTCCCCTATTTCCTCCCCTTTTCCCCCCTTTCCTCCTTTTTTCCTTCTCTTCCCTCTTTTCCCTTTCCTTTTTCCCTTTCTCTTTCCCTTTTTCTCCCCTTTCCTCCTTTTTCCTTCTCTTCCCCTTCCTCATTTTTTCCCCTTTTTTTTCTCTTCCTTTTTCCCTTCCCTTTTCCCTTCCCTTTTTCTCCCCTTTCCTCCTTTTTTCCTTCTTTTTCCTCTTTCCCCCTTCCTCGTTTTTTCCCCTTTCCCTTTTTTTTCTCCTCCCCTTTTCCCCCTTTTCCTCTTTTTTTCCTTCTCTTCCCTCTTTTTCATTTTTTCCCCCTTTGTCATTTTTCCCTTTTCCTTTTCTTTTTCTCCCCTTTTCTTCCTTTTTCCTTCTCTTCCCTCTTTTTCTCTTTTCCACTTTTTCATTTTTTTCCTCTTTTCCCTTTCCCCCCCCTTTTCCTCTTTTTTTTCTCACTTCCCCTTTTTCCCCTTTTTTTTTTTCTTTTCCTCTCTTTTTTCTCTTTCTCATTTTTCCCCCTTTTCTTTCCTTCCCTTCCTCTTCTCCCTTTCCCCCCTTTTTTTCACTTCCCCTATTTTTCCCTTTTCCCCTCCTTTCCCTCCTTTTTCTCCTTTTCCCCACATTCCTCCCCTTTTCCTTCTTTTCTCTCCCCTTTCCCCCCCTTTTTCCCTTTATCCCTTCCCCCTTTTCTTCTCAATTTTTAATTTTTTTCATTTTTTTCATTTTTTCCCAGCCATGATCGAGGTCGTCTGCAACGACCGCCTGGGCAAGAAGGTCCGGGTCAAATGCAAATATCCCAGTTTTGGGGGTTCTGGGGGAATTTTGGGGGTTCTGGGGGAATTTGGGGTGTTTGGGGGAGTTTGGGAGGCTCCTGGATGGGGAATTTAGAGCCTTGGAGGGAGTTTTGGGGTTCCAGAGGGTGATTTTGGGGTGTTGTACTGGTCCCAGGGGCATTTCCTGGGGGTTCCAGGGGGTGTTTTGTGGGTTCCAGGGGGATTTTTGGGGGTTCCAGGGGTTGTTTTGGGGGTTCCAGGGGGTGTTTTGGGGGTTTTTTGGGGTTCCAGGAAGGTTTTTGGGGATGTTTTGGGGTCCTCCTGAGTGATTTTTGGGGCTTCTAGGCCAGTTTTGGAGGCTCTTGGAGGAATTTAGGGATTCCAGGGAGGGTTTTGGGGGTTCCAGGGGGGACTTTGGGGGTTCCAGGAGAGGTTTTAGGGGGCTCAGGGGGTTTTGGGGGTTCCAGGGAGGGTTTTGGAGTCCTGGGTGATTTTTGGGGCTCCTGGGGGTGTTTTGTGGGTTCTGGGGGGTTGGGGTGCCCAGAGGGTTCCAGAAGGGGTTTTGGGGGGTCCCAGGGGTGGTTTGGGGGTTTTGGGGTCCCAGGGGTGGTTTGGGGGTGTTTTGTAGGTTCCAGGGGGTGTTTTGGGGTTCCCAGGGTGTTTTTTGGGGTTCCCCGGGTATTTTTGGAGTTCCTGGGGGTGTTTTGGGGTTTTTTGGGGGTTTCTGGGGTTCCCGGGGTGGTTTCAGGGTATATTTGGGGTCTTTTTGGTGTTCCCAGAGTGGTTTTGGTGTGTTTTTTTGGGTGGATTTGGGGGGTTTGGGGGTTCCCGGGGTGTTTTAGGGATGTTTTGGGGGTTCCTGGGGTGTTTTTTGGAGTTTTGAGATGGTTTTTGGGGGGGGATTGGGGTTTTTGGGGGGTTTTGGGGGTGGTTTGGTGGTGGTTTTGGGGGTTTTTGGGGGGGTTTTGGGGTTCCCAGGGTGTTTTTGGGGTGGTTTTGGGGTGTTTTTGTGGTGTTTTTGGGGTGGTTTTGGGGTGTTTCTGGGCTGTTTCTGGGTGTTTCTGGGGTGTTTTAGGGGTGTTTTTAGGGTGTTTTGGGGGTTTTTGGGCTGTTTCTGGGGTGTTTCTGGGGTGGTTTTGGGTGTTCCTGGGCTGTTTTTGGGGTGTTTCTGGGTGTTTCTGGGCTGTTTTTGGGGTGTTTCTGGGCTGTTTCTGGGGTGGTGTTGGGGTGGTGTTGGGGTGGTTTTGGGTGTTCCTGGGCTGGTTTTGGGGTGTTTTTGGGGTGATTTTGGGTGTTCCTGGGCTGTTTTTGGGGTGTTTCTGGGTGTTTCTGGGCTGGTTTTGGGGTGTTTCTGGGTGTTCCTGGGCTGTTTTTGGGGTGTTTTCGGGGTGTTTCTGGGTTGTTTCTGGGGTGGTTTTGGGGTGGTTTTGGGTGTTCCTGGGCTGTTTTTGGGGTGTTCCTGGGCTGTTTCTGGGCTGTTTTGGGGTCCCTTTCCTTGACGGCGCCGCAGCCCCGAGGACTCGATCCGGGACCTGAAGAAGCTGATTGCAGCTCAGACAGGAACCCGCTGGGACAAGATCGTGCTCAAAAAATGGTCTGAGGGGGTTTGGGGGGGCTGGGGAGGAGCTTGGGGGACACCTGGGGGGTTTTGGGGAACACCTGGGGGATTTGGGGGGGCTCCTGAGGGATTTTAGGGAGGCTCTAGGGGGGATCTTGAGGAGTTTTGGGGGCTCTAGGGGGTTTGAGGGGCACCTGAAGGGTTTTGGGGGTTCTAAGAGGGAACCTGAGGAAGTTTTGGGGGGAACCTGGAGGGGTTTGGGGGGCACGTGGGGGGGGTTTAGGGGCTCTAGGGGGGTACCTGGGGGGTCTGGGGAACACCTGAGGGGGTTTGGGGGGACCCTGAGGGGTTTTGGGGGCTCTAGGGGGCACTTGGGGGGTCTGGGGTCACACAAGGGCACCCCAGGGGGTTTGGGGGGGTCAGGAGGGAACCCCTGGATTTTGGGGTGGGGGGTGACACCTCTCCCTCCCCTCCCCCAGGTACACCATCTTCAAGGACCACGTCACGCTGGGGGACTGTATCCACCTGGGACCCCAAAAACCCAAAAAAAACCCTCCCCAAAAATCCATCAGTCCCAAAAACCTCCCTAAAATTCTTTGACCCCAAAATCCTTTAACCCCAAAAACCCCTCCCCAAATTCTTCGACCCCCCCACCAAAACTTTCAGTTTTTCCTTAACTCTGGCTCCAGATGAGATCCACGATGGGATGAACCTGGAGCTCTACTACCAGTAGCTCCCAGTACTCCCAGTCTCTCCCAGTTCATCCCAGTTCAATCCCAGTGCTCCCAGTCCCTCCCAGTGTCCCCCACCCCCATTTTTACCCCATTGGAGCCGCATTGAGGCTCTGAACTTGCCCCGTTTGTTTATAAATAAAAGCGATTTTGGGGCCTCCAGGCAGCTTTGGGGGATTTTATGGCAATATATCGTGGTGTGCTGTCGCGATATCGCGATTTTATGGCATCATATCACGATGTTACACTTGGCGATTGTACAGTGATACCTGAGCTTGGATCCCGCCTGGGAACCCCGAGCTCCCGACATGGATAAAAACCACGGGATGTGGGAATCGCCGGCGATACGGAGGAGAGTCGCGACAGAGGGGGGACGGCTCGGATCAGGCGCTGAGCGGGGCAGCCCCGTTGCTATGGCAGCCGGGGCCTTCCTTGGGAGCGGCGCGCGGGCCGCTCCATCGCTAAGCTAACAGTGGCTTTCCAATCAGGCGCTTGGCAGGACAGCCCCGTTGCTATGGCAGCGGGGGGTCTTTTATGGGAGCGGCGCGCGGGCCGCTCCATCGCTATGGTAACAGCGGCTTTCCAGTCAGGCGCTAGGCAGGACACCTCTGTTGCTATAGCAGCAGAGGCCTTTCTTGGGAGCGGCGCGCGGGCACCCTTGTCACTATGGTAACGGCGGCTTTCCAATCAGGCGCTAGGCGGGGTAGCCCAGTTGCTATGGTAGCAGGGGACTTTCTCGGGAGCTCCGCGCGAACAGCCCCGTCACTATGGTAACGGCGGCTTTCCAATCAGGCGCTGCGCCGGGGCAGCCCCGTCACCATGGCAGCGAGGGGCCATCTCCATCGCTATGGTAACGGCGGCTTTCCAATCAGGCGCTTCGCGGGCAGCACCGTTACTATGGCAGCGGGGGCCTTCGTTGGGAGCGGCGCGCGGGCGGCCGCGCCGCCATGGTAACGGCGGGTTTCCAATATGGGGGCTCTAAGGGGGAACCTGAAGGGTTTTGGGGGGCACTGCTGGAGCCCTGCCACCAATAGCGGCCCCACCCAGCGCCCCCAGTACAATCCCAGCCCATTCCAGTCCCTTCCAGTCCATCCCAGTTCTCCCATTTCTCCATTTTATGTTCAAATCGTTTCCGCGAAAATACAAAAATATCCCGGGTGACAGTGACAGTGTGACAGCGACAGTGTGACAGTGACAGTGACAGGCTCAGATTGGCACCGGGGGGGTCTCTGCAGTATTTTGGGGGGCCCCACCCCCCAAAAACGCCCCTTTGGGGGGGAGGGGCAGTAGTGTCCCGGGGGGGGGAGGGCAGGAGTGTTGGGGGAGGGGTTCCAAAAATAGAGGGGTCCCAAAAATGAGGGGGAGGGCACCCATGTGTTGGGGAGTCCCCCAAAAACTTTGGGGGCCCCCGTGGTGGGGGGGGGATTTTGGGGGGGCTTCAGATTTGGGGCCACCCAGGTCTGGGGTGGGAGGGGGACAGGAAATTTGGGGGTACCCAGGTCCAGGAGGAGTGTGACAGGAAATTTGGGGGTTCAGAATTTGGGGGTACCCAGCAGGTCCAGGGGGGTCCTGAGGGGAGGGGGGGGGGTCCTCAGGGCATTTTGGGGGTCCAGCAGATTTTTTGGGGGGGGGGTTCCAGCTTTTGGGTGGGGTCCCCAATCACGGGGGGGTGCCCACCCAGAGTGAACATTACAAGGGGACCCCCAAAGTTGGGGGGTCCCCAAAACCTGGGGGGGGTCCCCAATCCCAGGGGGTCCTTAATCATGGGGGGTCCCCAATGGGAGGGTCCCCAGTCATGAGGGGGGGTCCCCAATCCCAAGGGGGGTCCCCAAAACCAGGAGGTCCCAAGTGGGGGATTCCCCAATCTCTGGGGGGGGTCCCCAATCATGGAGGGGGTCCCCAAGGGGTGGGGGTCTCCAATCATGAGTGGGGGGTCCCCAAAGGGTGGTCCCTGATTGAGGGGGGAGGGTTCCCCAATCCCTGGGGGGGGTTTCCCCAATTCCGGGGGGGGTTCCCAATCCCAGAGGGGGGTTCCCCAATCCCTGGGGGGGGTTCCCCAATTCCGGGGGGGTTCCCCAATCCCTGGGGGGGGGTTCCTCAATCCCAGAGGGGGGTTCTCCAATTCCGGGGGGGGTTCCCCAATCCCAGAGGGGGGTTCCCCAATTCCGGGGGGGGTTCCCCAATCCCTGGGGTGGTTCCCCAATCCGAGGGGGGTTCCCCAATTCCTGGGGGGGGTTCCCCAATTCCGGGGGGGTTCCCCAATTCCTTGGGGGGTTCCCCAATCCCAGGGTCTCTAATCATGAGCAGGAGGTTCCCCAGCCCCGAGGGGGTTCCCCACAGGGAGGGTTCCCCAATCCCAGGGGGTTCCCCAGCCCCAGGGGGGCTCCCCACAGGGAGGGGGTTCCCCAATCTCTGGGGCTCCCCCCGGGGCTCCCCACAGGAGGGTTCCCCAATCCCAGAGGTTCCCCAATCCCATGGGGTTCCCCAATCCGAGGGGGGTTCCCCAATCTTAGGGGGTTCCCAATCCCGGCCCAGCTCCACCATGGTGGCAGCTGTGGGGACACAGGGACATCAGGGACAGGGACATGGGGACATGGGGACAGAGCGTCACGGCCCAGCTCCACCATGGTGGCAGCTGTGGGGACACAGGGACATCAGGGACAGGGACATGGGGACATGGGGACAGAGCGGGGACACGGCCCAGCTCCACCATGGTGGCAGCTGTGGGGACACAGGGACATCAGGGACAGGGACATGGGGACATGGGGACAGAGCTGTCACGGCCCAGCTCCACCATGGTGGCAGCTGTGGGGACACAGGGACATCAGGGACAGGGACATGGGGACATGGGGACATGGGGACAGAGCGTCACGGCCCAGCTCCACCATGGTGGCAGCTGTGGGGACACAGGGACATCAGGGACAGGGACAGGGACATGGGGACATGGGGACAGAGCGTCACGGCCCAGCTCCACCATGGTGGCGGCTGTGGGGACACAGGGACATCAGGGACAGGGACATGGGGACACAGGGGACATGGGGACAGAGCGTCACGGCCCAGCTCCACCATGGTGGCAGCTGTGGGGACACAGGGACATCAGGGACAGGGACATGGGGACATGGGGACAGAGCGTCACGGCCCAGCTCCACCATGGTGGCAGCTGTGGGGACACAGGGACATCAGGGACAGGGACATGGGGACATGGGGACAGAGCGTCACGGCCCAGCTCCACCATGGTGGCAGCTGTGGGGACACAGGGACATCAGGGACAGGGACATGGGGACATGGGGACAGAGCGTCACGGCCCAGCTCCACCATGGTGGCAGCTGTGGGGACACAGGGACATCAGGGGGACAGGGACATGGGGACATGGGGACAGAGCGTCACGGCCCAGCTCCACCATGGTGGCAGCTGGGGACACAGGGACATCAGGGACAGGGACATGGGGACATGGGGACATGGGGACAGAGCGTCACGGCCCAGCTCCACCATGGTGGCAGCTGTGGGGACACAGGGACATCAGGGACAGGGACATGGGGACATGGGGACAGAGCGTCACGGCCCAGCTCCACCATGGTGGCAGCTGTGGGGACACAGGGACATCAGGGACAGGGACATGGGGACATGGGGACATGGGGACAGAGCGTCACGGCCCAGCTCCACCATGGTGGCAGCTGTGGGGACACAGGGACATCAGGACAGGGACATGGGGACATGGGGACAGAGCTGCCACGGCCCAGCTCCACCATGGTGGCAGCTGTGGGACACAGGGACATCAGGGACAGGGACATGGGACATGGGGGGACAGAGCTGCCACGGCCCAGCTCCACCATGGTGGCAGCTGTGGGGACACAGGGACATCAGGGACAGGGACATGGGGACATGGGTGGGGACACAGGGACAGGACAGGGACAGGGACATGGGGACATGGGGACAGAGTTACACGGCCCAGCTCCACCATGGTGGCAGCTGTGGGGACACAGGGACATCAGGGACAGGACACAGGGACATGGGGGACAGAGCGCCACGGCCCAGCTCCACCATGGTGGCGGCTGGGGGGACACAGGGACATCAGGGACAGGGACATGGGGACATGGGGACAGAGCGTCACGGCCCAGCTCCACCATGGTGGCAGCTGTGGGGACACAGGGACATCAGGGACAGGGACAGGGACATGGGACATGGGGACAGAGCTGTCACGGCCCAGCTCCACCATGGTGGCAGCTGTGTGGGTCAAGCAGGGACATCAGGACAGGGGACATGGGGACATGGGGACAGAGCGCCACGTCCAGCTCCACCATGGTAGCTGTGGGGGACACAGGACATCAGGACAGGGACATGGAGACATAGGACATGGGACAGAGCGTCACGGCCCAGCTCCACCATGGTGCGCTGTGGACACAGGACATCAGGACAGGACATGAGACATGGGACAGAGCGTCAGCCAGCTCCACCATGGTAGCAGCTGGGACACAGGACATCAGGACAGGACATGACAAGGGGACATAGGACAAGCGTCCGGCCCAGCTCCACCATGTGCGGAACAGGGCATCAGACAGACATGGACAGGACAGTCAGGCACTCCACCATGCAGGGACAAGAGACATCAGGACAGAACATGGGACATGGACAAGGTCAGCCACTCCACCATGGTCAGCTGGACACAGGACATCAGGACAGGACAGGACATGGACATAGGGACAAGTCAGTCAGACAGAGGACAGGGACATAGGGACACGGGAAGGACAGGCATCAGGGACAGGACGAGGGACAGAGTGTTAGGCAAGGTCCAGGGATTCCCAGGATATTTTGGGGTTCCCAGGATATTTTGGGTTCCCAGAGGTTTAGGGATTCCCAGGATTTTGGGGTCCCAGATATTTTGGGGTTCCCAGGATATTTTGGGGTCCCCAGGATATTTGGGGTCCCAGGATTTGGGGCTCACCCAGGATTTGGGTTCCCAGGATATTTTGGGGTCCCAGGATTTTGGGGTTCCCAGATTTGGGTCCCGATTGGGGCCACCATTTGGGTTCCCAAACGAGGGTTTGGGGTTCCCAGGATATTTTTGGTTCCCCAGGGATTTTGGGGTTCCCAGGATTTTGCCAGGATTTTGGGTTTCCCAGGGGATTTTGGGGTTCCCCAGGATTTTGGGGTCCCCCAGGATTTGGAGCTCACCCAGCTCGCTGTCCCAGATGTAACTCCCCAAACACCCCGGGGGTTTGGGGTGTCCCAGGATATTTTTGGGGTCCCCCAGGGGATTTTGGGGTCCCCCAGGATATTTTGGGGTCCCCCAGGGGATTTTGGGTTCCCAGGATATTTTGGGGTTCCCCCAGGGGGATTTGGGGCTCACCCAGCTCGCTGTCGGATGTAACTCCCAAACACCCTGAAACAGTGTCCCAGGATATTTTGGGGTTCCCCAGAGTTTGGGGTCCCCCAGGATATTTTGGGGTTCCCAGGATATTTCTGGGGGTCCCAGAGATTTTGGGGTTCCCAGGATATTTTAGGAGTTCCCAGGATATTTTGGGGTCCCCAGGGATTTGGGGCTCACCCAGCTCGCTGTCCGGATGTAACTCCCCAAACACCCCGAGGGGTTTGGGGGTGTCCCAGGATATTTTGGGTTTCCCCAGGGGGATTTTGGGGTTCCCCAGGATATTTTGGGGTTCCCAGGATATTTTAGGGTTCCCAGGGGATTTTGGGGTCCCAGGAGATTTTAGAGGGCTCACCCAGCTCGCTGTCGGATGTAACTCCCAAACACCCTGGGGGTTTAGGGGAGTATGTCCCCAGGATATTTTAGGTTCCCTCAGGGGATTTGGGGTTCCCAGGATATTTTTAGGGTCCCCAGGATATTTTTGGGGTCCCCCAGGATATTTTGGGGTCCCCCAGGGGATTTTGGGGTCCCCCAGGGGATTTGGGGCTCACCCAGCTCGCTGTCCCGGATGCCCATGTAGCTCTCCAGCAGATCGTCCACCTTGGCCACCGCGCGCTCCTCGAAGGCGAGGCTGGGGAGATGGGGGGATTTGGGGGGGTCCCAGGGGGATTTGGGGGGTCCCAGGGGGAGTTTGGGGGGTCCCAGGGGAAGGTTGGGGGGTCCCAAGGGGATTTGGGAGTCCCAGGGGAGTTTGGGGGTCCCAGTGGGATTTTGGGGTCCGGGGAGTTTAGGGGTCCCAGGCGGATTTGGGGGGGTCCCAGGTGGTTGGGGAGTCCCAGGGGAGTTTGGGGGTCCCACGTGGTTTGGGGGTCCCAGAGGAGTTTGGGGTCCCAGGTGGATTTGAGGGGGTCCCAGGGGGATTTGGGGTGATCCCAGGTGGATTTAGAGGGGAGTCCCAGTGGGTTGGGGGTCCCAGGGGGAGTTTGGGGGGTCCCAGGGGGATTTGGGGGGTCCCAGGGGGATTTGGGGGGTCCCAGGGGGGTTTGGGGGGGTCCCAGGAGGATTTGGGGGGGCTCAGGGGGATTTGGGGGGGTCCCAGAGAGTTTGGGGTCCCAGGGGAGTTTGGGGGGTCTCAGGGGGATTTGGGGGTCCCAGGGGAGTTTGGGGTCCCAGGGGATTTGGGCGTCCCAGGTGGATTTGGGTCCCAGGATGTGGGGTCCCAGGGGGATTTGGGGGGTCCCAGGGGATTTGGGGGTCCAGTGGGATTTGGGGGTCCCAGGGGAGTTTGGGGGTCCCAGGGGATTTGGGGGTCCCAGGAGGGATTGGGGTCCAGGGGGAGTTTGGGGGGGTCCCAGGAGTTTGGGTCCAGGATTTGGGTCCCAGGGGATTTGGAGGTCCCAGGGGAGTTTGGGGTCCCAAGTGGGGGTCAGGGGTCCAGGGGGTCAGATTGGGGGTCCCAGGGTGAGTGGTTGGGGTCCCAGGGGATTTGGGGGTCCCAGGGATGGGGTCAGGGTTGGGGTCCCAGGGGGATTTGGGGTCCCAGGGATTTGGGTCCCAGGGGATTGGGGTCCCAGGATTGGGGGTCCCAGGGGATTGGGGGTCCCAGGGGAGTTGGGGTCAGGGAGGATTTGGGGGTCCAGGGTTGGGGTCCAGGGGATTGGGGGTCCCAGGGGTTTGGGGGTCCCAGGGGGTTGTAGGTGGTCCCAGGGTTGGGGGTCCCAGGTGGGGCCCAGAGTTGGGGTCCCAGGGGTTTGGGGTCCAGGGGTTGTCCCAGGGGGATTTGGGGATCCCAGGGATTTGGGGTCCCAGATTTGGGGTCCCAGGGGATTTGGGGTCCAGGATTTGGGGTCCCAGGGGATTTGGGGGTCCCAGGGATTTGGGTTCCAGGAGGATTTGGGTCCCAGGGATTTGGGTCCCAGGGTTTAGGGATGGCCAGGTGTATTATGGGATGCCAGGGTTGGGATGCCAGGTGTATTTGGAGGCCAGGTGCTATTATGGGATGCCCAGGTGGCATTGCGGATGGCCAGGTGCTATTATGGGATGCCCAGGTGGCATTATAGGATGCAGTGGCATTATGGGATAGCCAGAGTGCTATTATGGGATACCCGTGGCATTATGGGATGGCCAGGTGCTATTATGGGATGCCCAGGTGCTATTATGGATGTACAGGTGCTATTCTGGATGTGGCCAGGTGCTATTATGGGATGGCCAGGTGCTATTATGGATGCCCAGGTGGCATTACGGGATGGCCAGGTCCCATTATGGGATGGCTGTGGTGCTATTATGGATGGCCAGGTAACATTACGGGATGGCCAGGTACACATGGGATGGCCAGGTGCTATTATGGGATGGCCAGGTGCTATTATGGGATGGCCAGGTGGCATTATGACAAGAAAAGCAGCCAGTGGATGGCCAGGTGCTATTATGATGCTCACCTGCTCCTGCAGCGTGGCCGGGCCTCGGGCAGCCTCAGCGTCCCAGGACCCCAACCCCTGAGTGAGCGCGGAGCCCCAGCGCGCCGTCCCTCTGGCACACGGACGACAGAGCGGACCACGACACGCAGGAGACACACGACACGCAGGACGACACACAGACACAGAGCACATGCAGGACACACGACGACAGACGACACAGGACACACGGACAGGCAGGGACACACAGACAGCAGACAGGACACACGGCACGCAAGAACACAGGACGACAAGCGACACAGGACAACAGACACACGACACGCAGGAACAGCACAGACACAGGACACATGAGGACAGCAAGCGACACGACAGAGACAACAGACACACGAGCACAGACACACAGACACAGCAAGGACAGAACAGACAGACACAGCAGGACAACAACAGACACACAGAGACACACAGACACGCAGACAACAGGACACAAGACAGACAACAGGACACAGACAGAGACACACAGACACAGCAGGACACAGACAGACAAGCAGACACAGGACAGACAGACGACACACGGACACCAGGACACACAGACACAGCAGACACAGGACAGACAGACGACACACAGCACAGCAGACACACGGACACAGGACAGACAAGCACAGCAGGACACACAGACACGCAGGACAGACAGAGACAGACACAGCACGGACACGGAACAGCAGGACAGACACAGACAGCAGGGACAGACAGACGGACACACAGGGACACAGCAGGGACAGACAGACACAGCAGGGACAGACAGACAGACACAGGGACACAGCAGGGACAGACACAGGGACACACACTGGACACAACAGGGACAACGGACAGGACACACAGAGGGACAGAGAGGACAGGACAAAGGACACAGGGACACAAAAGGGACACACGGACACAGGGACACACGGACAGAGAGAGACAGAAGGACAGAGAGGACAGACAAAGGGACATGGGGGGACACACGGACACACAGGGACAGACAAAAGCACAGACAGACACAGGACAGGGACAGGAGAGAGGACAGACAAACACACGGACAGACAAACAGGGACAGATGGATACAGGGACAGACAGACAGACGGGGGTCACTGGTCCCCATTGAGGAGGCACCTCAGAACCCCAGCACACCCAGTACAGCCCAGTACAACCCAGTATAACCCAGTACAGCCCCAGTCTCTCCCAGT
>JAREIS010000785.1:0-45261 GCA_030060385.1 Muscicapa striata striata | reverse complement strand
GGAACGGGGGTCGGGGGAAATTCCCTGCTGGGAATTCTCACTGGGAATCCCCTGGGAATGAGGGGAAATTTTAACTGGGAATTCCTGCTGGGAACCCCCGGGGGGGAAAATTTGGGGATGGGGAATCCCGTCCCTGTTTTTTCCCGGAAAATCAAGAATGGCCAATTCCAAACCCGGGAATTTTTTCCCTGATCCCGAAAACCCCTAAATTTTTCCCCCCCAAAAATCCCAATTCCCAAACCCTGGCTTTCCCCTCCCAAAATTTCCCCCAAAAATTCCAAAATTTCCCCCAAAACCCGGAATTCCCAAAATCTCAGGATTCCCAAAACCCCAGAATTCCTGCAACCCCAAAACCCTTTTTAAATTTCCCAATCCCAATTCCCAAAACCCCTGGCCCCAAAACCCGGGAAATTCCCAAAACCCCGGGAATTTAAACCCCTAAATTCCCCGGAACCCCCCAAAATCCCAGAATTCCCCAAAATCCCCGATTCCCAAATCCCTGAATTTCCAAAATCCCGAATTCCCAAAATCCCGAATTCCAAAATCCCGAATTCCCAGAATCCCCAAAATCCCAGAATTCCCAAATTCCCCAAATTCCCAGAATTCCCGAATTCCTGGAAGTGCCCAAATCCCGAATTTCCAATCCTGAATTTCCCAATCCTGAATTCCCAAAATCCTGGGATTCCGAATCCTGAATTCCGAATCCCAGAATTCCCTAAATTCCCAAAATCCCAGAATTCGAATTCTGGAAGTCCCCAAATCCCCAAATTCCCATCCAAAATTCCCGAATTCTCAATCCCACGAATTCCAAATTCCGGAATTCCCGAATGATTCCTATGATTCCGAATATCCCGAATGATTCCCGAATGATTCCCCAATCCCGAGATTCCCAGAAGATTCCCGGAATGATTCCCGAAATTCCCGCATTCCCGATGATTCCCGAATGATCCCAGAATATTCCCGAGATTCCCAATGATTCTGAATGATTCCCAGAATATTCCGGATGATTCCGAATGTTCCGATGATTCCGATGATTCCCGTGTTCCGCAGCCTCCTGAGCAGCTGCACAGACCAGGTCGGTGCTGCACCGAGTGACTTCCGCCGGCGTGCGCTGCGCCCCAGTACCAGGGTGTGCCGGAGCTGATGCACAGGGTGAAGACGCGGATATTCCGATATGGAAATGTCGCGTAATCGATATTGGGATATATGGATATGGGATATATGGGAATGGATTAGGGTGATGGGTTAGGGCTCTCCACGTGTACCAGGGTGCTGCCGAGCCTGCACAGGTGAGCATGTCGCGAATACGCGATAGTGTGAAGGGATCCGTGGGATATGGCATAGGATATGGGATATAGGGTATATGGGATATGGGGTGTGGGGTGTATGGGGTGTGTGGGGCATGGGCTGCCCTACCACGTGTACCAGGGGGTGCTGCCGGGAGCCGAGTGCCACAGGGGTGAGAACGTGTCGCGATATATCGCGATATACGGGAAATGTCACGATATATTGGCATATATGGGGTATATGGGATATATGGGATATGGGATATATGGGGTGTATGGGGTATGTGGGGTGTGTGGGGTATGGGCTGCCCTACCACGTGTACCAGGGGGTGCTGCCGGGGGAGCCCGAGTGCCACAGGGGTGAGAAATGCGTCGAATATGCGATAGTGTGATTGATATAGGATGGAAATGGATGGGATATATGGGATATGGGATATATGGGATATATGGGGTGTATGGGATATGGGATATATGGGATGTGTGGGGTGTGTGGGGTGTATGGGGTGTATGGGGCATGGGCTGCCCTACCACGTGTACCAGGGGGTGCTGCCGGGAGCCGAGGCCACAGGTGAATGCGCAAGCGATATGGAAATGTCACGATATATTGGCATATATGGGGATATGGGAATGGATAGGGATATGTGAGGGGTATGTGGGGTGTGGGTATGGCGCCCACGTGTACCGAAGTGCTGCCGGGGGAGCCCGAGTGCCACAGGGGTGAGAGGATATCGCGATATGTCGTGGCATCCCGTCATTCCCGTTATCCCATTCCCTCATTCCCGTTCTTTTCCCGCTCCCAGTGGACGAGGAGTTCGAGGCGGTGTCGGAGCAGCTCCTGCGGCGCACGCGGGCCATGCTCAACAAATACCGGCTGCTGCTGCTGGAGGAGTCACGGGTGAGCCTGAGCCTGGGCCTGAGCCTAAACCCTGAGCCTGAGCCTAAACCCTGATCCTAAACCCTGATCCTAAACCCTGATCCTGATCCTAAACCCTGATCCCAACCCCTGATCCCAATCCCTGCTCAACAAATACCGGCTGCTGCTGCTGGAGGAGTCACGGGTGAGCCTGAGCCTGAGCCTAAACCCTGAGCCTGAGCCTAAACCCTGATCCTAAACCCTGATCCCGATCCCTGATCCCAACCCCTGCTCAACAAATACCGGCTGCTGCTGCTGGAGGAGTCACGGGTGAGCCTGAGCCTAAATCCTGATCCCAAATTCCCAAATTCCCAAATTCCCGTTTTCACAGCGCTCCAGCCCCTCAGCAGAGATGGTGACGATCCCTGATCCCAATCCCTGATCCCAAATCCCAATCCCTGATCCCAAATTCCCAAATTCCCGTTTTCACAGCGCTCCAGCCCCTCGGCAGAGATGGTGACGATCCCTGATCCCAATCCCAAATCCCAATCCCTGATCCCAATCCCTGATCCCAAATTCCCAATCCCAAATTCCCAAATTCCCGTTTTCACAGCGCTCCAGCCCCTCAGCAGAGATGGTGACGATCCCTGATCCCAATCCCTGATCCCAAATCCTGATCCCAAATTCCCGTTTTCACAGCGCTCCAGCCCCTCGGCAGAGATGGTGACGATCCCTGATCCCAATCCCAAATCCCAAATTCCCAAATTCCCGTTTTCACAGCGCTCCAGCCCCTCGGCAGAGATGGTGACGATCCAAATCCCTGATCCCAATCCCTGATCCCTGATCCCAATCCCTGATCCCAAATCCCAATCCCTGATCCCAAATTCCCGTTTTCACAGCGCTCCAGCCCCTCGGCAGAGATGGTGATGATCGACCGGATTTTCATCCAGGAGGAGAAGACGGCGCTGGCGCTCGACCGGCAGCTGGCGCGGGACCGGCCCGGTGAGGATCTGGGATTGGGATTGGGATTGGGATTGGGATTGGGATTGGGATCATTGGGATTGGGGCTGGGATCGGGGCTGGGATTGGGGCTGGAATCTGGGACCGGCCCGGTGAGCATTGGGATCATCGGGATCGGGATCATCGGGATCGGGGCTGGGATTGGGGCTGGGATTGGGATCGGGGCTGGGATTGGGATTGGGGCTGGGATTTGGGATTTGGGACCGGCCCGGTGAGGATCTGGGATTGGGATCGGGATGATCGGGATCGGGGCTGGGATTGGGATTGGGATCAGGATTGGGATTGGGATTGGGATTTAGGATCTGGGACCAGATCCTAAACTGGGTCAGTTAAGGGTTTCTTCAGGGTCAATTAAGGGTAAATTAAAGGTTTGCTAAGGGTTAGTAAAGGGTTTATTAAGGGTTAATTAAGGATAAATGAAAGGCTTATTAAGGGTCAATTAAAGGTCAAGGGTCAATCAGAGGTTAATTAAGGGTCAACCAAAGGTCATTTTGGGGTCAGTCAGGGTCAGCCAAAGGTCAATTAGGAGTCAATCAAAGGTTAATTAAGGGTCAACCAAAGGTCACTTTGGGGTCAGTCAGGGTCAGCCAAAGGTCATTTTTGGGGCTCTCCAAGGCCCCGCCCCCCACTCTCAGGATTTTTGGGATCCCTGGGATGAATCCTGGGAAAAGCCAAATTTTGGGCAGGAAAAGATGGGGGGGGGAAGGGGCAATTAATGTAATTACGCTGCAAATGAGCTCTAATTAGCCTCTAATTACCCTCCCCTTTCCTTTGCAGACGAATACGTCTCCTCTTCCTCATCATCCTCATCCTCCTCCCGCTCCCACCCCCTCCCCCTTCCTCCTCCTCCTCCTCCTCCTCCCTCCCCTCCCCCAACCCTCCCCCGCCCCTCCTCCCTCCCCCGCCCCTCCCCCTCCCCCCGCCCCCAAAACTCCTCATCAAGCACGGGGGCTCCCCAGCGTCACCTGGCTGGGGAGGGCGCGACCCCACCCCGGGACCCCCGGATTTCCGGGGTGGGGGAGAGGGGCGGCGGGGGCGGTGGGGAGGGCCAGCGGGGGGAGGGGAGGAGGACGCGCTGCCCTCGCGGAGCCGCCCCCGATGAAAACGTACGAGGCGCGGAGCCGCATCGGGCTCAAGCTCAAGATCAAGCAGGAGGCGGGGCTGAGCAAAGTGATCCACAACACGGCGCTGGACCCGCCGGTACCGGCTTGGTACCGGCCCCGGCAGCGGCACCGGCAGCGGCGCAGCTCAACGGCTCCCTGGAGAAAAAACCCTCCCTGACTTCATCATCATCATCCTCCTCATCCTCATCATCGTCCTCGCCCGCCGTGCCGTGCCGGCTCCCGCTGAGGAAGAGTTACCGGGAGAGCCCCGAGCCGCAGCGGCGGCCGGTACCGGCGGGGCCAGCGCGGATCCGCGGGAAGGGAGCGGCCGAGGAGGGCAGCGAGGGCGAGGAGGAGGAGGAGGAGGAAGGAGGAGGAGGAGGAGGAGGAGGAAGGGCGGGGCTGTGGGGCGGCAAGAGGAGGAAGGCCGAGGTGTCGGACGTGGACAACGCGTCCTTCTCGAGCGACAGCCCGCAGGACGATTCGCTGAGCGAGCACCTGCAGAGCGCCATCGACAGCATCCTGAACCTGCAGCAGCCGCCGCGGGCCGGCACCGGAACCGGAACCGGAACCGGCACCGGCACCGGGACTGCCCCGGGAACCGGCACCGCCGCCGCGCCGGGAACGGGAACGGGAACCGCACCCGCACCGGGAATGGGACTGGGATCAACCCCGGCACTGGGACTGGGAGCAGCGCCGGTACCGGGATCAGCCCCGGTACCGGTACCGGGCCCCCCCCGGCGCCCCCCCGAGCTGCTGCCGGTGCCCCCCCCCAGCCACAACGGCGGCCTCGGCGCCGCCCGGACGTGCACGAGATGACGGCGGGAAACACCGGGAGGGGGAGAGGGAAAAACGACAGAATGAGAGAAAAAGAACAACCGGGAAACGTGCCGGGAATGGGGAGAAACCAACCGGGAAATGTGCCGGGAATGGGGAGAAACCAACCGGGAAAAACAACCGGGAAAAACAACCGGGAAATGTGCCGGGAATGGGGAGAAACCAACCGGGAAAAACAACCGGGAAAAACAACCGGGAAATGTGCCGGGAATGGGGAGAAACCAACCGGGAAAAAGAACCGGGAAAATGTGCCGGGAATGGGGAGAAACCAACCGGGAAAAAGAACCGGGAAAACAACCGGGAAACGTGCCGGGAATGGGGAGGGGGGAAGGAAAATTTGGGAATGGTGAGAGCTGGAGAGAGATCCCCAAGACAGAGACAGAGGCCGGGATTGGGAATTCGGGAATGGCGGGATGAGGGAGAGGAGAGGAAATTCGGGAATGTGGGATCGGCCCCAGGATTGGAAATTCGGGAATGAACGAGAGGAAATCGGGATCGGGCCAGGTTTGGAAATTTGGGAATGAAGGAAAAGGAGGGGTCCAGGGAAATTGGGGGAGGAAATTTGGGAAAGGAGCGGAGAGTCCCGGGAGAGGAAATTCAGGATCAGATTTTTTTCCAGGGATTTTTTTTTTTTTTTCCGAATTTCCCGGCCTTGGAGATTTTGGGAATGCGGGAGCTCCACCCACGGGATGGGAAATTTGGGAAAATCCACTGGGATTGGGGAACCCCAAATTTATCAGGATCGGGATTGGAATGGGATCGGGATCGGGGTTGGGATTGGGATTTTGGGGTTGGGATCGGGATTGAAATTTGGATTGGGATTCGAATTTTGGGATTTGGGGATTTTGGGATTTGGGGATTTTCGGATTTGGGGATTTTCGGACTTGGGGGTTTTGGGATTGGGAACAGGAGCAGCGTGGGAAGATCCCGAACCCCTCGGAGCCCCCGGATCGGGATCAGGAATCCTCATTTTCCCCATTTTTCCCCCAAATTGAATTTTTTTGGGATCTGCCCCAGAGCCAGGACGGAATTCCCGCCCCAAATCCCCACCAAAAGGAACAAAATCCCAAATTATCCCAAATTTCCACCTTTTTTATTTTTTTAACTCATTCCAGAGTTTTTTTAAACCTTCCCCCTCAAACCCTGTCCCAGAAATCCCAAATTTGCCCCTATTTTCTTTTTTTTTTTTTTTTTTTTTTTTTTTTAACGAGTTCGGGAGGTTTTTGGATCCTTCCCAAATTTCCAAAACTGGGGGTGAAATTCCACAATTTCAGCTTTTTTTTTTTTTTTTTTTTTTTTTTTTAGCCAAATTCCAAAGATTTTGGGGTGAAAAAAGAAGCAGGAAACCCAAAATTCCCTTTTAAAAATTGGAATTTTCCAGTTGGATCCCATTTTCCCCAAAATTAATTTATTTCCCCCAAATCCCAATCATTAATTCCCTCAAATCCCAATCATTAATTTTTAATTTCCCAAGTCCCAAGAATTAACTTTTTTTCCTGATTTTTTTCTCCTTTTTTAATCCCATTTATTATATTAATTTTTATTACTTTTTATTTTATCCTTTTCTATTTATTTTCCTGGTTCAATCCCTTCTTTTTTATTTATTTCTATTTCTCTTATCTATTTTTTAAATTCCATTTATTTTTTCTTGCTCCATTTGTATTTTTATCAATTTTTTAATTCAATTTTTTATAGTTTTCCCCATTTTTCCCCATTTTTAATCCCATTTTTTTAACCCCTTTATCCCAATTTTGACCAATTTTGGATTTTCCCATTTTCTACCAGGTGAACCCACTGGAAAACCCCAAAATCGCATTTTTTTTCCCCAAAATCTTTTTAAACCACAATATTCCCTCTTCAAAAAAAAAAAAAAAAAAATCCTGAATTCCCCATAATTTCCATTTTCGTCCCCAAATCCTCATTTTTACCAAAAAATTCTATTTTATCCCCCCAAAAAAATCACTTTTCACCCCCCAAATCTCAATTTTTCAGTAAAAAAATCTCATTTTTAACCCCCAAAATCTCAATTTTTTACCCCAAATTCCCATTTTTAACTCCCAAACTCCCATTTTTTTTACCCCAAATTGACATTTTTAACCCTCAAAATCCCTTTTTTTCCCCCCCCTCTCTCCCTCCCCATCCCCCCCTTTTCCCACCGGGAATTCCGTGGATTTACTTTTAATTTTTTACACCCTTTCCCTCCCTTTTTTCCCGCATTTTTGGGGGGTTTCGCTGCCGGGGCGGGGTCGGATCCCGAATTTTGGAGAGGAAAAAAAAATCCCAAAAAGAACAAAAAAAAAAAAAAAAAAAAAAAAACAAAAAAAAACAAAAAAAGTCCCGGGATGGGCCCGGGGGAATTCCCGGAATTCCCGGCTGGAATTTTGTACTGTATTTATTGTCTATACCGAGTTTTTTTAAGGAATTCTGGACATTTACTATTTCTGGTGTAAATTAAAAACAAAAATCGCTTTTAATTAATTAATGGATTCATTAATGAATTAATTAATGAACCGCTGATTCACGAGGAAAAAAAAAAAAAAAAAAAAGGGGGGGGGGGGGGAAATTCCCAAAAATAAAAAAAAGGGAAGGGGGAGGGGATTTGGGATTTTTGGGATTTGGGATTTTGGGGGGGAGGAGAGGATCCCAAATTCCCAAAAAATCCCTGCTGGAATTCCTCTGGAATTTTTTGGGACCCTCTGGAATTTTTGGGGATTTTTTTAAAATTTTTTGGGACCCTCTGGAATTTTTTTGGGGATACTCTGGAATTTTCCGGGATTTTTTGGAATTTCTTGAGACCCTCTGAAATTTTTTGGGACCGCCTGGAATTTTTGGGGATGTTTTTTGGATCCTCAGAAATTTTTTGGGACCCTCTGGAATTTTTCGGAATCCCCAGGATTTTTTTAAATCCCGTTTTTTTTTCGAAATTCCCGGGTTTTTTTTTGGCCATTCCCGGCATCCTCCGCGCTCGTCCCTCCCTCTCTCCCCTCCCCCCCAATCATTAATTATTCATTAATTTCATCACGCCCAGTTAATTAATTTATTAATTCCCGCCGCCCTTTTTATGGCGCGGCTCTGCCCCCGCCGCTCCGAGCGATGCGAGATTTTATTCCGATTTATTTAAATTTATGCAAATTGATGCAAATGAGGGCCGGGATTTGAGGCGCGCCCCCCCCGGCCCCGCTCAGAGCCGCGCCCGCGGCGTCGGGAGCGAATTCCCGGGAAAAAGCAGCGGGAAAAACCCGGAACCCGCGGGAAAAGGTCGGGAAAAAACTCCGGGGCGGGAAAAACGGGAATTTCAGGGCGGAAAATTGGGAATTTGGAGGCGGAAAAGTGAAAATTTGAGGCGGAAAAATGAGAATTTTAAGGCGGAAAAATGAGAATTTTCCCCCCGGGAAAAGCGAAAAAATCCCAGGGCCGGGGTGGGAAAAGGGCGGGGGGAGGGAAAAGCGAATTTTTTGGGATTGGGAGCTCGGAAATCCCGGGAGTTTCGCGTTTCCGCTGCTCGGGGTGGGAGAAGTTCGGGATCTCCTCGTTGTTTTGGTTTTTTTTTTCTGAAAAAATCCCCGAAATTCCGTTTTCCTGCAGCTTTTCCGGCAGGGAATCCCAAAAACGTCACGTTTGGGGCTCGATTTCATTTTCAAAAATCCCCAAAACTTCATTTTCGGGGAAAAAAAACACCTGGAATTTGTTTTTCTTCTTGTGTTTTTCTCTGAAAAATCCCCAAAATTCTCTTTTTTCCCCCTTGCCTCGACGGGAAAATCTCTAAAATCTGATTTCTCCGCTTGTTTTGACAACGAAAAAAAAAACAACAACAAATCCCATCGAGCTCCTTTTCCCTGAGCACCAAAACTTCACTTTTGGCTCCGATTTATGGAAAAAATTCCTCCCGCTCCGTTTTTCCCTCCTTTTAAGGCAAAAGCTCCTAAAAACTTTTTTTTCCTCCTCCCAAACAGAGAAAAACCCCCGAAATTCTCATTTTTCCCTCATTTCCCCCCCTTTTTTCCAGCAGGGATCCCCAAATCTCTTTTTGGGAATCCGTTTTTGGGAACCCCCCTCCCCAAATCCTCATTTCCCACCCGCATTTTTGGGGATAAATCCCTGAAATTCGCTTTTCCCGCCTCATTTCCCCCACCCAAATCCTCCCAAATTCGCATTTTTCCCGCGGATCCAGGTGGGAATTCCGGGCTCCCCTCCCCCACGGCCCCCCCAGCTGAGCCCCTCCCTTTTCCTCCCTTTTTCCCCTTTTCCTCCTTTTTTTCCTCCTTTTTTCCTCCCTTTTCCCTGTTTTTTTCCTTCATTTTCCTCCCTTTTTCTCCTTTTTTTCCTCCTTTTTTCCTCCTTTTTTCCCCTTTTCCCACAAGCTCCGGGGGGATCCCCGCGGTTTTCCCGGGATTTGAGGGGATTCCCTTCCCCCCATCCCCCCCTTCCTGCCCCGGGACCCCCCAGATCCCCCCCGGGACCCCCCAGGACTCCCCGAATGCCCCTGAACCCCCAAAATCTCCCAAAATCTCCCTCAAATCCCTCCAGGACTCTCCCAGGGCCCCCAAACCCCCCTAAAACCCCCAAATCTCTCCCTCAGGACCCCTAAATCCCCCAGGACCCGCCAACCCCCTAAACCCCAAATCTCTTCCCCAGGATCCCCCAGGACCCCCAGACCCCCTAAAACCCCCAAATCTCTCCCCCAGCCCTCCCCAAATCCCCCTAACCCCCAAATCTCTCCCCAGCCCCCAGGACCCCCTAAATCCCCCTAAACCCCCAAATCTCTCCCCAGCCCCCAGGACCCCCAGACCCTCTTAAAACCCCCAAATCTCTCCCCAGCCCCCAGGACCCCTAAATCCCCCTAACCCCCCCAAATCTCTCCCTCCCGCAGCCCCCGGTGCCCCGGGATGTTCTCGTGGCTGCGGCGGCAGCGGCGGGCCCCGCCGGAGGTGCGGCCGGTGGCGGAGGCGCTGCGGGCTCTGTACGGGGCGAAGCTGCTGCCGCTGGAGCGGAGCCTGGCGCTGGGCGCGCTGCTCTCGCCGCCGCTGCAGGACGCGGATTTCCGCGCCAAGCCCATGGTGCTGGTCATGGGCCAGTACTCGAGCGGCAAAACCTCCTTCATCCAGTTCCTGCTGGAGCAGGAGATCCCGGGCGCGCGCGTGGGGCCCGAGCCCACCACGGATTCCTTCGTGGCCGTGATGCACGGGCCGGGCCCCGCGCTCATCCCCGGCAACGCGCTCGTGGTGGATCCCGAGAAACCCTTCCGGCACCTGGATCCCTTCGGGAACGGATTCCTCAACAGGTGGGGGGGGAGGGGCGGGGAGCGGGGGGCGGGGGTGGGGGGTGGGAGGGTTGGGATCTGAATTTGGGATCTGGGCTGGGATCTGGGATCTGGATTTGGGATGGGAGAGTTGGGATCTGAGCTGGGATTTGAGATCTGAGATTTGGGATGGGAGAGTTGGGATCTGAATTTGGGATCTGAGCTGGGATCTAGGATCTGGATTTGGGATGGGAGGGTTGGGATCTGAATTTGGGATCTGAATTTGGGATCTGGGCTGGGATCTGGGATCTGGATTTGGGATGGGAGATTTGGGATCTGAGCTGGGATCTGAGCTGGGATCTGGGATCTGAGATTTGGGATGGGAGAGTTGGGGTGGGAGGGTTGGGATCTGAATTTGGGCTGTGAGATTTGGGATCTGGGATCTGAGATGGGATCTGGGATCCACCCTGGAATCTGGGATCAGTCCCAGGATCTGAGCTGGGATCTGAGATTTGGGATGGGACATTTGGGATTGGAGATTTGGGATGGGAGAGTTGGGATGTGAGCTGGGATCAGGGATCTGAGCTGGGATCTGAGTTTGGGATCTGAGCTGGGGTCTGAGGTGGGAACTGGGATCCACCCTGGAATCTGGGATCAGTCACAGGATCTGAGCTGGGATCTGGGATCCGCCCTGGGATCCACCCTGGCACTGGCAATCCCAGCCCCCGACCAGCCTCAGTCCCACTCTCAGCCCCTCCCCCCTTGGCTTTCCCAAATTTCTGCATTTTCCCAATTGTCCCGTTTTTCCACCCCATTTTCCCCAAATATCCCCCAACTTTTACCCCAATTCCCAAAATCCCGCCCAAACCCAGATCCCAAATTCCCCTCCAAACTCCCCATTTTCCCCTTTTTTTGTTACATTTTCCCCCTTTTTTTTCACATTTTCCCCATTTTTTCCACCTCCCACCCCCTCCCCCACCCCAAATCCGGGATTTCTCCTCCCTCCATCCCAAATTTCCTCCTCAATTCCCTGATTATCCCCATTTCCCTCCATTGTTTTTCCCGGTTTTTTTTTTTTCCCATTTGGACTCTCCCCACCCCCACCCCCAAAACCATGGGGGCCCCGCCCCTTCCCCCTCCCCCCACACTTTTTTCCCCTTTTTCTCATTTTCTCCATTTTTCCCCTTTTTCTGGTGCCCCCGCCCGGGATGAGGCATCGCTTTGGAATTCCGCCCTGCCCTGCCCGGCCCGGCGGCGCGGGTGGGGCCGGAGGGGGGGTTTGGGGTTTTTTGGGGTTTTTTTGGTTTTTTTGGGTTTTTTGGGGGTTTTTTTGACCCCCCCGGACCCCCCCAGGTTCTTCTGTGCCACCCTCAACAATCAAGTTCTGGAGAGCATCAGCCTGATCGACACCCCCGGGATCCTGGCGGGGGCCAAGCAGAGGGTCTGCAGGGGTAAGGGGGGGCCCCCAAACTGGGGAGGGGTCCCCGAAACTGGGGAGGGGTCCCGGGATGGGGGAGGGGCGGAAAAAATCCGGGAAAAATCCAAAAAACCGCGTGGGAAAAGGAGAGATCCCAAAAATCCCAGAGGGGGATCCCGATGTCCTTTTTTTTTTTTTTTTTTTTTTTTTTTTGGGGGCGGGGCTCAGAATTTGGGGTTCGAGGGGTCCCGAAATTGGGGAGGAGTCCTGGAATGGGGGAGGGGTGGCTGGAATGGGGGATCCCAAAAAAAAAAAAAAAAACCGGGAAAGAGCCAAAAATCTTCTGGGAAAGGAGAGATCCCAAAAACTGGGGAGGGGGATCCGGGGAAGTTTTGGGGGAATTTGGGGAAGTTTTTGGGGGGATTTGGGGAATTTGGGGAATTCTGCCAAAGGTTTGGGTGCCAAAGGGCGGGGGGGGCGGGGCCGGAATTCCCGGGAATTCCGCCAGGAATTTTCCAGGCGGGGCCCAAACCCCCCGGGGACCCGGCCCCTCCCCCACTTCCTCCCCCACCCCAAAATCCGCGGCGGCTGCCAAGGGAGGGGTGGGGGAGGGGCGGGAATGGGGGGAGGGGGATTTGGGAATTTGGGGAATTTTGGGGATTTTGAGATGGGGATTGAGTTGGGAGCGATTTGGGATCGGGGCGGGATTTGGGGCGGGATTTGGGGATTTATCGGGATTTTGGGATCCAATCCCATTTATTTCCCAGGCTACGGTTTCCCGGCCGTGCTGCGCTGGTTCTAGGCTTGGATTTAGGATTAATTTGGGATTAATTCAGGATTAATATGGGATTAATTTAGGATTAATATGGGATCAATTTAGGATTAATTTGGGATTAATTCAGGATTAATATGGGATTAATTTAGGATTAATTTGGGGTTAATTTGGGATTAATTTAGGATTAATTTAGGATTAATTTCGGATTAATTTCAGAATAATTTGGGATTAATTTCAGGAATTTCAGTACCCAACCCCAATTTTTTCAGCCTACGATTTCCCGGCCGTGCTGCGCTGGCTCCTACAATGGATTATTTTAGAATTAGGGTTGGATTTAGGATTAATTTGGGATTAATTTCGGGAATTTCAGTACCCAACCCCAATGTTTTCCAGGCTACGACTTCCCGGCCGTGCTGCGCTCGTTCTCGGGTTGGATTTAGGATTAATTCAGGATTAATTTAGGATTAATTTAAGATTAATTTAGGATTAATTTAGGATTAATTTCGGGTTAATTTGGGATTAATTTAGGATTAATTTGGGATTAATTTCAGAATAATTTGGGATTAATTTCAGGAATTTCAGTACCCAACCCCAATTTTTCCAGGCTACGACTTCCCGGCTGTGCTGCGCTGGTTCTTGGGTTGGATTTAGGATTAATTTAGGATTGATCTGGGATTAATTTAGGATTAATTTCGGATTAATTTCGGATTAATTTCAGGAATTTCAGTAACCAACCCCCATTTTTCCAGGCTACGACTTCCCGGCCGTGCTGCGCTGGTTCCAACAATGGATTATTTCAGAATTTAGGATTAATTTAGGATTAATTTGGGATTAATTTAGGGAATTTCAGTACCCAACCCCAATGTTTTCCAGGCTACGAGTTCCCGGCCGTGCTGCGCTGGTTCTCGGGTTGGATTTAGGATTAATTTGGGATTAATCTGGGATTAATTTCGGGAGTTTTGGTTCCCAGGCTACGACTTCCCGGCCGTGCTGCGCTGGTTCTTGGGTTGGATTTAGGATTAATTTGGGATTAATCTGGGATTAATTTCGGGAGTTTCGGTTCCCAGGCTACGACTTCCCGGCCGTGCTGCGCTGGTTCTCGGGTTGGATTTAGGATTAATTTGGGATTGATCTGGGATTAATTTCGGGAATTTTGGTTCCCAGGCTACGACTTCCCGGCCGTGCTGCGCTGGTTCGCCGAGCGCTCGGACCTGGTGATCCTGCTGTTCGACGCGCACAAGCTGGAGCTCTCGGCCGAGTTCCAGGCGGCGCTGGCGGCGCTGCGCGGCCACGAGGAGAAGCTGCGCGTGGTGCTCAACAAGGCGGACGCGGTGGGGACGCAGCAGCTGATGCGCGTGTACGGGGCGCTGCTCTGGGTGCTGGGCAAGGTGCTGGACACGCCCGAGGTGCTGCGGGTGTTCATCGGCTCCTTCTGGGCGCGGCCGCTGCTGCACGCCGAGAACCGGCGCCTCTTCGAGCTGGAGGAGCAGGAGCTGTTCCGCGAGATCCAGGAGCTGCCGCGCAACGCGGCGCGGCGCAAGCTCAACGACCTGGTCAAGAGGGCAAGGCTGGTCAGGGTGAGGGTTTGGGGGGGTTCAGGGGTTTGGGGGGGCTGGGGGGATTCGGGGGGTTTGGGGGGTTTGGGGGGTTCAGGGGTTTGGGGGGTTTGGTACCGCGGCGCGGCACAAGCTCAACGACCTGGTCAAGAGAACGCGGCTGGTCAGGGTGAGGGGCTGGGGGTTTGGGGGGGTTTGGGGGGGTTTAGGGAGTTTAGGATGGATTTTGGGGTTTGGGGGGGCGGTTTGAGATTCAATGGGTTCTTTGGGATCCCCTGGACATTCCCCTGGATTTTGGGGTGATCCGGTGGATCCCCATTTTGCCCCCCCAGGTCCATACCCTGATCCTGTCCTGGGGTCATTGGGGGGGATTTTTTGTGATCCCCTGGATGTTGAGGTGATCCAGTGGATCCCATTTCCCCCCAGGTGTACGCCCTGATCCTGTCCCGGGGGGATTCTTTGGGATCTCATTGATTTCAGGGTGATCCAGTGGATCCCTTTCCCCCCAGGTGTACGCCCTGATCCTGTCCCGGGGTCCCAGGGGGGATTCTTTGGGATCTCATTGATTTGGGGGTGATCCAGTGGATCCCATTTTCCCCCAGGTGTACGCCCTGATCCTGTCCCGGAGGGATTCTTTGGGATCTCATTGATTTGGGGGTGATCCAGTGGATCCCTTTCCCCCCAGGTGTACGCCCTGATCCTGTCCCGGGGGGATTCTTTGGGATCCCATTGATTTCAGGGTGATCCAGTGGATCCCATTTCCCCCCAGGTGTACGCCCTGATCCTGTCCCGGCTGCGGCAGGAGCTGCCGGCCCTGCTGGGGCGCCTGATCCTGTCCCGGGGGGATTCTTTGGGATCCCATTGGGTTCCCCTGGATGTTGAGGTGATCCAGTGGATCCCATTCCCCCCCAGGTGTACGCCCTGATCCTGTCCCGGCTGCGGCAGGAGCTGCCGGCGCTGCTGGGGCGCCGCGGGCGCCGCAAGCGCCTGATCCAGCGGCTGCCGGCGCTGCTGCAGCGGATCCAGAGCGAGCACCAGATCCCGCCCGGGGATCTGCCCGACTGCGCCCGCCTGCAGGTCAGCAGGGGCTGGGGGGGGCTGAGATTTACCAGGATCCACTGGGGTCTGATGGGATCTGGTGGGATCTGATGGGGTTTGGGGGGATCTGGGGGATCGAGGGATCTGGGATTTACCAGAATCCACTGGGATCTGGTGGGATCTGGGGGGTTTGAGAGGGTTTTGGGGGGTTTGGGGGATCTGGGGGGGATTGGGGGACCTGAGATTTTCCTGGATCCACTGGGATCTGCTGGGATCTGCTGGGATCTGGGCAGTTTGGGAGGGTTTTGGGGAGGGTGGGGATCTGGGATCTCACCCATTTCATTCCCCTCCAATGAGGTTTTTGAGGATCTGACCCTTTTTTTTTTAATCCAATCAGTTTTTTGGAGATCTGACCCATTTTATTCCCCTCCAATCAGTTTTTTTTTGGGGATCTGACCCTTTTTTTTTAAAATCCAATCAGGTTTTTTTGAGATCTGACCCACTTCATTCCCCTCCAATCAGTTTTTTTGGGGATCTGACCCTTTTTTTTTAATCCAATCAGGTTTTTTTGGGGATCTGACCCATTTCATTCCCCTCCAATCAGGTTTTTGGGGATCTGACACTTTTTTATCCAATCAGTTTTTTTTTTTTTGGGATCTCACCCATTTTATTCCCCTCCAATCAGTTTTTTTGGAGATCTGACCCACTTCATTCCCCTCCAACAAACTTTCCCCACCACCCCCCTCCCAATTTCCCCCCTCCCCTCCCCCACTCTAACCCCTCCCCCTGTCCCCCCAGGAGCACCTGCTGGCCCAGGACCTGTCCCGCCTGCCCGTCCCCAAGCGGCGCCTCCTGGCGGGGCTGGAGGAGCTGCTGGCCCGGGACCTGCCGGCCCTGAGCCCCCTCCTGGCCCAGGACGCCCCGGGGGTGCGGGGGGGCGCCTTCGAGGCCGCCCTGGGGCCCTTCGGGGCCGCCTCGGAGGAGGAGGAGGAGGAGGATGAGGATGATGAGGAGTGGGTGGTGATGAAGGACAAGGCCAAGTACGACGAGATTTTCTACGGGCTGGCTCCCAACGGGGGCAAGCTGAGCGGGAAGAGGGCCAAGGGCTGGATGGTGGCCAGCAACTTGCCCAGCTCCGTGCTGGGCAGGATTTGGCAGCTCAGCGACGTGGACAGGGACGGGATGTTGGACCACGAGGAGTTCGCCCTGGCCGGGCACCTGATCGGGGCCAAGCTGGAGGGGAGGGGGCTGCCCACAGACCTGCCCCCGCGCCTGGTGCCGCCCTCCAAGAGGAGGCACAAGGGTTCTGCTGAGTGACCCCAAAAAACACAAAAAATCCCCCCCAAAACCAGGCCAAAGAGCTCCAAAATCCATCCAGAAACCAGCCAGAAACCAGCCAGAAACCAGCCAGAAACCAGCCAGAAAAACCCCAAAATCAAGGATTTACAGACACCCTCTAAGAGGAGGCACAAGGGTTCTGCTGAGTGACCCCAAAAAACATGAAAATCCTACCAAAAACAGGCCAAAGAGCTCAAAAATCCACCCAGAAACCAGCCAGAAAAACCCCAAAATCAGGGATTTACAGACACCCTCTAAGAGGAGGCACAAGGGTTCTGCTGAGTGACCCCAAAAAACCTGAAAATCCTCCAAAAATCCTACCAAAACCAGGCCAAAGAGGTCAAAAATCCAGCCAGAAACCAGCCAGAAACCAGCCAGAAAAACCCCAAAATCAGGGATTTACAGACACCCTCCAAGAGGAGGCACAAGGGCTCGGCCAAGTGACCCCAAAAAACATGAAATTCCAAAAAAAATGTTCCCAAAAATGGCCTAAGAGCTGAAAAATCCACCCAGAAACCAGCCAGAAAAACCCCAAAATCAGGGATTTACAGACACCCCCCAAGAGGAGGCACAAGGGCTCGGCCGAGTGACCCCAAAAAACATGAAAATCCAAAAAAAATGTTCCCAAAAATGGCCAAAGAGCTCAAAAATCCAGCCAGAAACCAGCCAGAAAAACCCCAAAATCAGATTTACAGACACCCCCCAAGAGGAGGCACAAGGGGTTCACTGAGTGACCCCAAAAATCCCCAAAATCCCATCAGAAACCCCAAAAATCCATCCAAAAGCCAGCCAAAAAAAACCTCCAAAATCCCCAGATCAGGGATTTACAGACACCCTCTAAGAGGAAGCACAAGGGGTTCACTGAGTGACCCCAAAATCTCCCCAAAATTGCCCCCAAAAGGCACTAGCCCCAAACCCCCCCAAAGGCAAGGATGCCCCAATAAAGGCAGAGCAAAGCTGAGGGAGCTGCGCTGGATTTTGGGGGGCAAAGGCGACTTTTGGGGGGGTTTGGGGGTTTGGGGTTCATTTCTGAGAAATTCGGGGCTGGTTTGGGGGGATTCGGGCCTCGTTTTTGGGGGGATTTGGGGCTCATTTTGGAGGATTTAGGGCTCATTTTTGGGGGGTTTAGGGCTCATTTTTGGGGGGATTTGAGGCTCATTTTGGGGGGATTTGGGGCTCGGGTTTGGGGAATACGAGGCTCATTTTTGGGGTGGCTTAAGGCTAATTTTTGGGGGGGATTTGGGGCTCGTTTTTGGGAGCACTTGGGGTTAGATTTGGGGCAGGTTTTGGGGGATTCGGGGCTCATTTTTGGCACCACTTGGGGTTGGTCTTGGGGGTATTCGGGGCTCGTTTTGGGGGATCTGAGGCTCATTTTTGGGGGGATTTGGGGTTCATTTTGGGGGATTTGGGGCTCATTTGGCCCCCTCTGCTGCTGATTGACCCCGACCTCACCAAGGTGGCGTCACGCCCGTGCCAAGCCCTTCTCAAAATGGCGACGTTGCCACTCCCTCCCTAAGATGGCGGCCCCGCCTCTTCCCGCCCTTTTTTCGCCGCGCCGGCCGGAAACCGCCTCAGACAAGTTCCGGTTCCCTCACGCGGCCGCCTCACGAAATGGCGGCGGCCGAATCGTTCCTCGCCTTCAACCCCGCGGGCCGGGCCGGCCCCGCCGCCGCCTCCCGGCGCCGCTGCCGCGGGCCCCGCAACCGCAAGAAGGGCTGGAAGCGCTGGAGCGGCCCCGAGGCGCAGCTGGGCCGCGAGATCGGCGATTTCCTGGAGGATGTGGGGCTGCAGGAACGAGCGGCGGGGTGAGGAGGGGGCGCCGGGGCTTTGGGGGGGTCGTGAGGGAGCTCAGGGGGCGCTTGAGGGATCTGCCGTGGATTCTGGGGGGTCCCAGAGCTCCTTGGGGGTCTTTGAGGCGAGGCTTTCGGACTGCGAGGTTTATGGGCGATTCTCTCATTTTTGTGGGGAAATCTCTCACTTTTGTGGGGGAATCTCTCAGGGGCCTGATCTCGGAGCAGCCAAACGAAGGCCTTTTCTTCCTGGACACTGGAACCGCCCCTAAAGGTCAGAATTTTTTTTTTTTTCCGCCCTAAACTTGACTCGCTGAGGATTTTGGGGTGCCCTGACCCTTTCCCTGAACCTCTCCAGGCCGGCGCCCCAAGAAGCCCCCACAGAAACCTCTGCACGTGGATCTGGTGCTGCAGCCGCTCTCCAAAGTGCCCCCGCCAAAAGAGTGAGTCTGGGGCTGCTTTGGGCACTTTTTTCACCCTAAAAATAAATTTTTTGTGAGTCCTCAAATTGTCCCTTCTCCCTAAATCCCTTTGGAACCCGAATTTCTCCTCAGGGAACGTCCCCGTATTTTGGGGTTTTATTTCTGGGGTGTTATTTTTGGGGTGTTTTGGGGTTTTTATTTCGGTTTTTTTTTGCAGTATCTGCGCCCACCAGACGCCCAACGGGCGGAAGGAAAAGCGGCGCCGCCAATTTTGGGAGAAAAAAGCGGAAATTGGGATTTTCCCGCGGGGGGAGAGGCGGCTCCGGGCCCGGCTCAGCCGAGGGGGGGAACCCCAAAAACCCCAAAAACCTCCCGAGCTGGGGCGCTCCGACCCCCACAGGGGCTTCTACGACATCTGGGGGGAGCACAGTGAGTTTTTGGGGTGATTTTGGGGGGGTTTGGGATCAATTGTGTAAAAATGTAATGGGTTTTGGGGTGGTTTTAAGGGTGGGGAGGCTCCTTTTGAGGGGGTTTTTGGGGTGGGGGAGGTTTGGGAGGGTTAGAGGGATATTTTGGGGGTGTGGGGGATTTTGGGGACCCCCTCCCTGAGCTCTCTGTGCCCCCAGACCCCCTGGATGCTCCCCTGGCCGGGCAGGACCCCTGGTACCTCCAGCAGACCAAAAAAGTGCCAGTGCAGGTGGGAAAAACACCCCAAAACCACCCAAAATAACCCAAAAATCCCCCTGGGACCCCCCAAAAATCCCCCTGGGACCCCCTCAGAATTCCTTCAAACTCTCTGGAGTCTCCCCAGATTTTTGCTACCACCCAAAAATCCCCAAAATTTCCCCTGGGACTCCCCAGAACCCCCCCCCCCCAGGATTCCCCCAAAGTCTTTGGACTCTCCCCAAATTTCTTCTCCCACCCAAATCACTCCAAAAATCCCCAAAAAATCCTCTTGGGACCCCCCTCTCCCCCCAGGATTCCCCTAAACTCTTTGGAGTCTCCCCAAATTTCTCCTACCCCCTAAAATTCCTAGAAACACCCTCAAAACAGCTGTGGCATCCTCCAAATCTCTTCTGAGCCCCCCTAAATCCTCTGGGACCCCCCAAAAATCATCTCCAATCTCCCCAAGACTCCCCTGGGACCCCCCCAAACCCCCTCCTGGGATCCCCCAGATCCCCTTCGAGGTTTTGGGGTCTCATTTTTGGGGTGTCCCCCCCCTTTTCCCAGCGCCCCCCCCGGCTGCAGGTGAAGCCCTCGCCCCTCCCCCCCGTGGAGGTCATCGGCCAGGGGGGCTCCTACAACCCCCCCTTCCAGGACCACCAGGTTTGGGGGATTTGGGGGGTCCTGAGTGGAATTTGGGGGGTCCTGAGAGGTTTTGGGGGGTCCTGAGGGGATTTTGGGGGGTCCGGGGGGGGGGGTTGGAGGGCTCTGAGGGGATTTTGGGGGCAATTTAAGGAGATTTTGGGGGTGGTTTAAGGGGATTTTGGGGGACTCAGAGAGGTTTTGGGGTCCCAGGTTGGTTTTGGGG
The DNA here is from genome assembly GCA_030060385.1 of Muscicapa striata striata. Classification (NCBI taxonomy): domain Eukaryota; kingdom Metazoa; phylum Chordata; class Aves; order Passeriformes; family Muscicapidae; genus Muscicapa; species Muscicapa striata. The sequence goes on along the minus strand of JAREIS010000785.1, from coordinate 25,056 downwards.
CCCCAGGGCAGTTTTGGGGTGTCCCAGGGCAGTTTTTGAGGTGTCCCAGGTTGGTTTTGGGGTCCCAGGGCGGTTTTGGGGTGACTCAGGGCAGTTTTTGGGGTGTCCCACAGCAGTTTTTGGGGTCCCAGGGTGGTTTTTGGGGGGTCCCAGGGCAGTTTTTGGGTCCCAGGTTGGTTTGGGGTGTCCCAGGGCAGTTTTTGGGGTGTCCCAGGGCAGTTTTTGGGGTGACCCCTCCCCGTTTCAGGCGCTGCTGCTGCGGGCGCTGGAGGTGGAGACGAGGAGGAGGAGGGAGGAGGAGAAGGTGGAGAGGAGGCTGAAGGTCACCGGGGAGCCGCCCACACAGGTGGGGCTGGGGCCACACCCGGGACTGGGGCCCCAAATTCGGGACTGGGGACCCAAAATTCGGGATTGGGGACCCAAAATTCGGGATTGGGGACCCAAAATTCGGGATTGGGGACCCAAATTCGGGATTGGGGCCTCAAAATTCGGGATTGGGGCCTCAAAATTCGGGATTGGGGCCTCAAAATTCAGGATTGGGGACCCAAAATTCGGGATTGGGGACCCAAAATTTGGGATTGGGGCCCCAAAATTCGGGATTGGGGACCAAAATTCAGGATTGGGGCCCCAAAATTCAGGATTGGGGCCCCAAAATTCGGGATTGGGGCCTCAAAATTCGGGATTGGGGACCCAAATTCGGGATTGGGGCCCCAAAATTCGGGATTGGAGCTCTGGAATTTGGGGTCTGATCTCTGGAATTGGGATTTGAGCTCTGAAATTTGGGGGTGGAGCCCCTAAATTCAGGATTGCAACCCCAAAATTTGGGGTCTCAGTGCTGGGATTTTAGATTGGCTCCCCAAAATTCGGGATTTGAGCTCCGGAATTTGGGGTCTGAGATTTGGGATTTGGGGTCTGAGCCCCAAAATTCAGGATTGGAACCCCGAAACTCAGGATTTTGGTCTGGAATTGGGGTCTGAGCTCTGGAGTTCGGGCCCCAAAATTCGGGATTGGAGCCCCAAAATTTGGGGTCTGAGCCCTGGAATTTGGGGCCTGTTCTCTGGAATTTGGGGTTTGAGCCCCAAAATTCCGGATCTGAGCTCTGGAGTTGGGGTCAGATCTCTGGAATTTGGGTTTTGAGCCCCGAATTTGGGGTCTGAGCCCTAAAATTTGGAGTCTGACCTTTGGAATTTGGATCTGAGCTCTGGCATTTGGGGTCTTAGCTCCAAAATTCGGGATTGGAACCCCAAAATTCAGGATTTGAGCTGCAGAATTCGGGATTGGAACCCCGAAATTCAGGATTTGAGCTGCAGAATTTGGGATTGGAACCCCAAAATTCAGGATTTGAGCTGCAGAATTCGGGATTGGAGCCCCAAAATTCAGGATTTGAGCTGCAGAATTTGGGATTGGAACCCCAAAATTCAGGATTTGAGCTGCAGAATTTGGGGTCTGAGCTCTGGAATTGGGTCCCACAGGAGGCCGTGCTGCAGGAGCAGCTGCAGGGGCTGCTGGAGGAGGAGGAGGAGGAGGAGGAAGAGCAGCAGGAGCAGGAACAGGAGCAGGAAGTGGGGGATCCCCCCCGGAAACGGGAACAGCCCGGCAGGAAAACGGAGAAACAGCGACGGAAGGAGAAGGAGCAGAGGGAGAAGGTGACAGTGGGGACAGGAATGGGAATGGGGACGGGAATGGGATTGGGAATGGGAATGGGAATGGGGCTGGGAATGGGATTGGGGCTGGGAATGGGATTGGGGACAGGAATTGGGTTGGGGTTGGGGTCAGGAGTGGGGTTGGGATTGGGATCATGGAGCCAGGGCAGGACTGGGGTGGGACTGAGGGGTTTGAGATTGGAACAGGGTTGGGATCAGGGATGGGATCAGGGATCCATGGGGTCAGTGGTGGATCCATGGGGTCAGTGATGGATCCATGGGGTCAGTGGTGGATCCATGGGGTCAGTGGTCACTGCTGATCAGTCAGGCCGGCGCCCAGGCCCGCTCCAGGCTGGCCGTGCAGCGGCTCCAGGCCCTTTTCCAGCTGGGATCAGGGGTGGGTCAGTGATGGATCCATGGGGTCAGTGATGGATCCATGAGGTCAGTGGTCACTGCTGGTCACTGATGGTCACTGATGGTCACTCAGGCCGGCGCCCAGGCCCGCTCCAGGCTGGCTGTGCAGCGGCTCCAGGCCCTGTTCCAGCTGGGATCAGGGATGGGTCAGTGATGGATCCATGGGGTCAGTGGTCACTGCTGGTCACTGCTGGTCACTGATGGTCACTCCTGGTCACCCAGGCCGGCGCCCAGGCCCGCTCCAGGCTGGCCGTGCAGCGGCTCCAGGCCCTGTTCCAGCTGAAACGGCTGGGCAGGAAACGGTGGGGAGAGAATGGGAAATAATGGGGAATAATGGGGAATGATGGGGAATGATGGGGAATGATGGGGAATGGGGAACGGCGGCAGGGCGCCCCCAAACGGCTGGGCAGGAAACGGGGAATGGGAAATGGGGATGGGAATGGGGAATAATGGGGAATGGGAAATTAAATGGGGTTTGGGATGGGAAAAATTGGAATGGGGATGGGAAAATGGGGATGGGAAAATGAGGATTTGGGGTTTGGGGAATGGGGAGGGAAATGGGGTTTGGGATGGGGAAAATGGGGATTTGGGAGGGAAGAATTGGGATTCAGGGGGAAGAGGGGAATTTCAGGGTGGGGATAAGGAATGAACCCCAACCTGTGGGATTTGGGGCCAATCTCTCTTTTCTGGGACATGATTTGGGCCAAAAAGCCCCAACTCTGGGCTGTTGCAGGTACGAGGACACCGGGCCCGAGGTGCAGCTGAGCGAGGAGCTGCCCGAGTCCCTGCGCTGCCTCAGGGTGGGTCCTGCTGCTCTGGGGTGCAAAACCCAAACCTGGGGTTCTGTGGGGCTGCACCCTGTGCTGAGGGTGGGTCCTGCTGCTTTTGGGGTGAAAAACCCAAATCTGGGGGTTCTGTGGGGCTGCACCCTGTGCTGAGGGTGGGTCCTGCTGCTTTGGGGTGAAAAACCCAAATCTGGGGGTTCTGTGGGGCTGCACCCTGTGATGAGACCCATCCTTGCGCTGTGAGAATTCCCAAATCCTTTATTTTTGGAGGGGAATGTGAAGGATTTTGGGGGGACCCCGGGGTTTTGTCGTGTGGATGAAACCCCGGGGAGGAGCTGAGGGTGCTGGGGAAAAAAAAAAAAAAAAAACGAAAGATTTTATTGGGAAATTTTGGGAGTTGCTAAAAAAAATGAAAAAATGAATTTTTTGGGGATGTCCCAAAATGTTGCAGCCTGAGGGGAGCGTGCTGAGGGATCGTTTCAAGAGCCTGCAGAGGAGGAACCTGATTGAGCCCCGGGACAGAGCCAAGTGAGTGAGAAAAAAAATCACATCTGGGGCAAAAAGTCTGAGTTTTGTGCAAAATCCAGGGGAAAATCCACAAATTTAGGGGGGAAATCCCCAAATTTTGGGGAAAATCCAGGGGGAAATCCCAATGTTTGGGGCAAAAATTCTGAATTTTGGGCAAAATTCAGGGGATAATCCACAAATTTAGGAAAAAAAATCCCCAAATTTAAGGGGAAAATCCAGGGGACAATCCCAACCTTAGGGGAAAATCACAAATTTAGGGAGAAAATCCCAAAATTCAGGGGGAAGTCCACAAATTTAGGGCAAAAGCCATGGGAAAATCCCAAAATTTAGGGGAAAAATCCCAAAATCTATGGGAAAACCCCCGAAATTTCGGGGAAAATTTCCAAATTTAAGAGGAAAATCCCCAAATCCAGGGAAAAATCCCCATATTTAGGGGAAAATTCCAAAATTGGGTTCAAAATCCCAAAATTTAAGAGAAAAATCCCAAGATTTAGGGAAAAATCTCTGAATTTAGGGGGAAAATCCCCAAATTCAGGGACAAACCCCCCAATTTAGTGGGAAAAATCCCCAAATTTAGGGGAAAATCCCAAAATTTAAGACAAAGTCCAAGGGAAAACCCCCAAATTTAGGGGGGAACCCCCAAATTTCGGGTGAAGCCCCCAAATGCAGGCCCAGCCCCCAGCCCTGCGGGCTCTGCCCCTCCCCCCCCGACCCAGATTTTGGGTTTTTTCCCAGGTTCCGGCGCCGGTACCAGGTGAAGTACGTGGAAAAAAGATCCTTCCGGGCAGTCACGTGAGTCTGGGGGCAAAAATCCCAAATTTGGGGGGGCCCCAAAATGTGGGACCCCCCCCTGAACCCTCCCCCCCTTCTTCTGTTGCAGGTTGTGACCGAGACCCCTCCCCCACCCCACAGAAAAATAAATAAATTCAATGGAGCAGCTGTGAGAGTGGGGGGGATTTTTGGGGGGCCTGAGCTCATTTTGGGGGGTCTGAGCTCATTTTGGGGGTCTGATATAATTTTGGGGTGGTTTTCACCCATTTTTGGGGGGCTTTAACCCATTTTGGGGGGGATCTGACCCAATTTTGGGGAGTCTGAGCTCATTTTGGGGGAGTTTTGGTTTCGTTTTGGGGGAGTTTTCACCCATTTTGGGGGGTCTGAGCACAGAATTTGGGGTGGGGGGAGGGGGAAGGCCAGGAGAAGTGATTTGGGGTTCGAGTTCCCAATTTTGTGGGTTTTTATTCCCATTTTTTGGGTCCCATTTTTTTGATTTCTGTTCCAAATTTTGGGGCTTTATTGCCATTTTTTGGGGTTCCTGTTCCCACTTTTGGGATCTTTTTCTTCCAGTTTTTTGGATCCCATTTCCCAATTTTGGGTCCCTTTTCCCATTTTCGGGGATTTTTTCCCCATTTTCGGGTTCCTTTTCCCATTTTTGGGTTTTTTCCCCCATTTTTGGGCGCAGTCGAGCCCAGAGCGATCGGGCGCTGCGCATGCGCAGTCGAGTGTCGAGCGATCTGGTGCCGCGCATGCGCAGTCAAAACCAGAGCGGTCGGGTGCCGCGCATGCGCAATCGAGCTCCGATGGATCGGGCGCCGCGCATGCGCTTTCGAGTGCCGAGCGATCCGTCGCCAGGCAGGCTTTTAAAGAATATTTGGGATTTTAACTTTTTTTTTTTTTTTTTTTTTTTTTTTTTGGAATATCTTTAAGGTTGTTTTTGCGGATTTTTCAGGGATTTTTAAAAGTTTTTAAGGGATTTTGTTTTTTGGGGGTTTGTGAGGATTTTTAAAAACATTTCTGCGGGGGGTTTCAGGGTTTTTAAAGTTTTTTTTGGGAGGGGTTTCGGGGGTTTAAAGTGGAATTTGGGGCTTTTTTTTTTTTTTAGTTTGGGGTTCTTTTTGTGATTTTTAAAGGGGTTTTGGGGTGCTTGGGAGGGTTTTTATGGTATGGGATATTTTTAGGGATAATTAAAAAGGGTTTTTTGGGATTTTTTTGTTTGCTTGTTTTTGGGGGATTTTTTGGAGGTTTTTGTTTTTTGGGGGGGGTTGGAGCATTTGCAGGGTTTTTTTGGCATTTGTGTGGTTTCCTTTTTTTTTTTTTTTTTTTTCTTGTTTTTGGCTTTTTTCATTTTGGCTGGGTTTTTTGGTTTTTTTAGGTTTTGTTTTTTTTGTTTTCAGTTTTTTCAGGATTTTTTTTGGTTATTTGGGGATGGATTTTTTTCCCTTTAATTTTTTCTTTCACTTTTCCTCCCCAAAATTTCCCTCCCCAGGTTGGGTTTTACAAGCACGGCCCATTTTGGGGGGGATTTAGGGGCCCCAAATCCAGGGGGGGGTCACAGGAATATTTATTCATTTATTAATTTTTTCATTTATTAATTTTTTCATTTATTCATTTATTCCTTTATTTATTTATTTACATTTTCGGGGGGGCTCTGCCCCCCCCAGCACCTCTGATTCCCTTAAAAATCAATCCCCCCACCCCCCAAATACAATTAATAATTTTAATTTAAAAATTAATACAAACACCCCTAAAATAAATAACGAACACCCCTAAAATAAATACAACCCCAAATAAATACAAATAATCTTAAAATAAATAAATACCTCCCCAAAATAAATACAAACCCCCTCCAAAAAACCAAATAAAATTTCCTAAAATAAAAATAAACCCTCCCCCTTTAAATAAATACGTCCTAAAATAAATACAAATATTCCTAAAATAAATACAAATATTCCTAAAATAAACACAGCTTCCCCCCAAATTCCCCATTTGCACCTGGGGGGGTCCCAAATTAAATTTAGGGGAATGAAATCAGGGGAGGGATCCCCCAAGATTTGGGAAAAAAAAAACAGCAGCAGCTTTTGGGGTGAAATCCTGGGGATTTGGGGTCCAAACCCCAAAAATTTGGGGAGAATTCCAGGATTTTCAGGCCAAACTTTGGGATGAAATTCCAACATTTTGGGATGAAATTCCAGCGGTTTGGGGATGACATTCCAGCAATTTTTGGGATGAAATTCCAACATTTTGGGGATGAAATTCCAAAATTTTGGGATGAAATCCAGCAATTTTTGGGATTAAATTCCAGTGGTTTTGGGGATGAAATTCCAGCAGTTTTGGGGATGAAATTCCAGCGGTTTTGGGATGAAATTGCAACATTTTGGGGATGAAATTCCAACATTTTGGGATGAAATTCCAGCAATTTTTGGGATTAAATTCCACCAGTTTTTGTGATGAAATTCCAGCAGTTTTGGGATGAAATTCCAACATTTTGGGATGAAATTCCAGCGGTTGTGGCTCCAAACCCCAACGTTTTTGGGGTGAAATCCCAACACTTTGTGGCTCCAAATCCCAGCAATTCCAGGGTGGGATCCCAACGGTTTTGGTTCCAATTCCCACGGATTTGGGGGTGAAATCCCAGCGATTCCAGCTCCAATGGGGGCTGAGCTCCTGCCCAGTTCCTCTCCTGACCCCAATCCAGTCCCATCCCAAATCCCAATCCCATCCCAATCCAATCCAAATCCCAAACCCCAATCCCAAATCACTCACAGCCTGAGTCACTGCACTGCCCAGCACAGGCTCTGATCCCAAATCCAATCCCAATCCCAAATCTCAATCCCAAATCACACACAGGCCAACTCCCTGAACTGGGTCCTGAACTCAAATCCCAATCCCTTTTCCTGGACCCCAAATCACCTCCTGAACTGGGTCCTGTCAATGCCAGCTCTGATCCCAATCCTGACCCCAAATCCCTTTTCCTGACCCCAAATTCAATCCCAAGTAACCACACGCAGGCCGACTGGCTGGACTGAGTTCTGCCAGCACAGACCCAATCCCAAACCCCAGACCCCAATAATCACACATAGGCTGACTTGCTGGACTGAGCCCTGTCCCTCACAAACCCAAAACCCCAAACCCAACCCCAACAATCACACATAGGCTGACTCGCTGGACTGAGTCCTGCCCAGACTGGGCTCTGACCCCAATCCCAAACCCCAAATCCAACCCCAACAATCACACATAGGCTGACTCGCTGGACTGAGTCCTGTCCAGCACAGACCCAATCCCAAACCCCAATCCCAAACCCCAACAATCACACACAGGCCGACTCCCTGAACTGGATCCTGCCCAGACTGGGCTCTGACCCCAATCCCAAACCCCAAATCCAACCCCAACAATCACACACAGGCCGACTCGCTGGACTGAGTCCTGTCCCTCACAAACCCCAAACCCCAAACCCCAATAATCACACATAGGCCGACTCGCTGGACTGAGTCCTGCCCAGCACAGACCCAATCCCAAACCCCAAACCCCAATAATCACACACAGGCCGACTCCCTCAACTGGATCCTGCCCAGACTGGGCTCTGACCCCAATCCCAAACCCCAAACCCAACCCCAATAATCACACACAGGCCGACTCCCTCAACTGGATCCTGCCCAGACTGGGCTCTGACCCCAATCCCAAACCCCAAATCCCAGACCCCAAATCACACATAGGCCGACTCCCTGAACTGGATCCTGCCCAGACTGGGCTCTGACCCCAATCCCAAACCCAACCCCAATAATCACACATAGGCCGACTCGCTGGACTGAGCCCTGTCCCTCACAAACCCCAAACCCAACCCCAAATAATCACACATAGGCCGACTCGCTGGACTGAGTCCTGCCCAGCGCGGGCCCCATCCCCGTTGCCGTCCCCGCCGCCGTCCCCGCCGCCGTCCCCGCCGTCCCCAGCGGCTCCTTTTTCCTGCCCTCGGCCCCCGCCAGCGACTTGCGGCGGGCGCGCGCTCCCCGCACGGCGCGCGCACCTTGCGCCAGCCCAGGTGCTGCAGCTCGGCCAGGTTGAGCAGCACGCACACCCCGGACACGGCGAACATGAACACCAGGAACACGGTTTTCTCGGTGGGCCGCGACACGTAGCACTCCACCTCCTTCACGCACGGGTACCGGTCGCACTCGAAGATGGCCGGGACGTTGAAACCGTACAGGAAATACTGACCCCCGAGGAAGCCGATCTCCAGGGCGTTCCTGAAAACCACCTGGGCACAGAGAAAACAGGTGAGGGGAGATTTGGGGCTCAGGACAAGGAATTTGGGGGTTCAGGACAGGAAATATTGACCCCCAAGGAAGCTGATGTCCAGGGCGTTCCTGAAAACCACCTGGGCACAGAGAATGAACCAGGTGAGGGGAGATTTTGGGTGCAGGACAAGGAGATTTGGGGTGCAGGAACAGGGATCTGATCTCCAGGGCGTTCCTGAAAACCACCTGGGGAAAAGGAACCAGGTGAGGGGAGATCTGGGGTGCAGGGACAGGGATCTGATCCCCAGGGCGTTCCTGAAAACCACCTGGGCACAGAGAAAACAGGTGAGGGGAAATTTGGGGTGCAGGAACAGGGATCTGATCCCCAGGGCGTTCCTGAAAACCACCTGGGCACAGAGAATGAATCAGGTGAGGGGAGATTTGGGGTGCAGGGACAGGGATCTGATCTCCAGGGCGTTCCTGAAAACCACCTGGGCACAGAGAAAACAGGTGAGGGGAGATTTGGGGTGCAGGGACAGGGATCTGATCTCCAGGGCGTTCCTGAAAACCACCTGGGGGAAAAGGAACCAGGTGAGGGGAGATTTGGGGTGCAGGGACAGGGATCTGATCTCCAGGGCGTTCCTGAAAACCATCTGGGGGGAAATGGACCGGGTGAGGGGAAATTTGGGGGTTCAGGAATTTTTTATTTTTTACCTCATTCTCCACTCCCAAACCCTCATTTTTTCCCATTTCCCACCCCATTCCTCACCCACCTGGATCACATAGAACCTGGAGATTCCCTCCTGCCATTTCAGAACCCCCTTTTTTGATGTTCCCCACCCACCTGGATCACATAGAACCTGGAGATTCCCTCCTGCCATTTCAGAACCCCATTTTTTGATGTTCCCCACCCACCTGGATCACATAGAACCTGGAGATTCCCTCCTGCCTTTTCAGAACCCCTTTTTTTTTTTTTTTCACCTCACTCTCCACTACCAAAACCCTTTTTTTTTTTTTGTCTGTATTTTTTACCTTACTCCCCACTACCAAACCCCCATTTTTTCCTGTTTCTCACCCACCTGGATGACACAGAACCTGGAGATTCCCTCCTGCCTTTCAGAACCCCATTTTTTGATGTTCCTCACCCACCTGGATCACATAGAACCTGGAGATTCCCTCCTGCCATTTCAGAACCCCCTTTTTTGATGTTCCCCACCCACCTGGATCACATAGAACCTGGAGATTCCCTCCTGCCATTTCAGAACCCCTTTTTTGATGTTCCCCACCCACCTGGATCACATAGAACCTGGAGATTCCCTCCTGCCATTTCAGAACCCCTTTTTTTGATGTTCCCCACCCACCTGGATGACATAGAACCTGGAGATGCCCTCCTGCCATTTCAGAATCCCTTTTTTGATGTTCCTCACCCACCTGGATCACATAGAACCTGGAGATTCCCTCCTGCCATTTCATAACCCCCTTTTTTGATGTTCCCCACCCACCTGGATCACATAGAACCTGGAGATTCCCTCCTGCCATTTCAGAACCCCTTTCTTGTGTGTTTTTCTACCCTTCTTTACTACCAAAAATCTCTTTTTTAAATTATTTTTTCACCCCATTTTTTTACGACCACAACCCTTTTTTTTTTGTATTTTTTACCTTACTCCCCACTACCAAACCCCCATTTTTTCCTGTTCCTCACCCACCTGGATGACATAGAACCTGGAGATTCCCTCCTGCCGTTTCATCTTGGCGCTGCGGGGCCGCGCCGCCGCCTCCGCCTCGTCCTTGGCGCCGTCGGCCGCCAGGGCCCCGTTGAGTTTGGGTTTCTTGGCCTCCAGGATGGGGTAGAGGAAGGAGTACCTGCGCTCCCTCTGCTTGGCAGCCTGGTGCACGGAGTAGGTGATGAAGCAGAGGCTGGGGGTGCACACCAGGATGATCTGGAACACCCAGTAGCGGATGTGGGAGATGGGAAAGGCTTTGTCGTAGCAGGCCTGGTTGCAGCCGGGCTGCAGCGTGTTGCACATGAACATGGTCTGCTCGTCCTCGTACACGGTCTCACCCACGATGGCCACGATCAGGATGCGGAAAATCACCACCACCGTCAGCAGGATCCTGGGGAGAAAGGGGTTAAAAATCATCATAAAATCACCACCACAGTCAGCAGGATCCTGGGGGAAAGGGGTTAAAAATCACCATAAAATCACCACCACAGTCAGCAGGATCCTGGGGGAAATGGGATAAAAATCATCATAAAATCACCACCACAGTCAGCAGGATCCTGGGGGAAAATAAAATCAGCACCACAGTCAGCAGGATCCTGGGGGAAAAGGGGATAAAAATCATCATAAAATCACCACCACAGTCAGCAGGATCCTGGGGAGAAAGGGGTTAAAAATCATCATAAAATCACCACCACAGTCAGCAGGATCCTGGGGGAAAATAAAATCACCACCACCGTCAGCAGGATCCTGGGAGAAAGGGGTTAAAAATCATCATAAAATCACCACCACAGTCAGCAGGATCCTGGGGAAAATAAAAATCAGCACACACAGTCAGCAGGATCCTGGGGAAAAAAAATTAAAAATCAGTCAGCAAATCATGATGAAATCATGATAAAATCATCATGAAATCATCATAAAATCATGATAAAATCATGATAAAATCATTATAAAAATCATGATAAAATAATGATAAAATCATGATAAAATCACGATAAAATCATGATAAAATCATGATAAAATCAGCAGCACAGTCAGGAGGATTCTGCAGGAAAGGTGAGGGAGGGGTGGGCAGCAAAATCACCTGGCTGTGGGTCCCACCTGGACCCTGAGTCTCACCTGGGCCCCAAATCCCACCTGGAGCCCCAAATCCCACCTGGAGCCCTGAGTCTCACCTGGGCCCCCAAAGTCTCACCTGGGCCCCAAATCCCACCTGGCTCTGGGTCTCACCTGGCCCTGGGTCTCACCTGGCTGTGGGTCTCACCTGGAGCCCCAAATCCCACCTGGCCCAGGACCCCCAGGATTCACCTGTCCTGTCCTTCCTCACCTGTCCTGCCTCACCTGGTCACGTGCCCCCGGCTGGTCACGTGCCCCGGCTGGTCACGTGTCCCCGTGGGCGGCCCTGAGCCCCTGCGGGGTCACCTGGGGCCACCTGGGTCACACCTGAGCGAGCCGGGGGCCGGCATGGATTTGGGGGTAACCAGGGACGGATTTGGGGGGGATTTGGGATAAATCTGGGGTGATTTGGGATAGATTTGGGGTGAATTTGGGGTGTAACCAGGGATAGATTTGGGATGGATTTGGGGTGGATTTGGGATAGATTTGGGATGAATTCGGGGTGTAACCAGGGATGGATTTGGGATGGATTTGGGGTGGATTTGGGATGGATTTGGGATAGATTTGGGATGAACCAGGGATAGATTTGGGATGGATTCAGGGTGGATTTAGGATGGATTTGGGATGAATTTGGGGTGAATTTGGGGTGGATTTGGGATGGATTTGGGATGAATTTGGGATGAATTTGGGATGGATTTGGGATGGATTCGGAGTGGATTTGGGGTGGATTCAGGCTGTAACTGGATGAATTCGGGGTGAATTTGGGATGAATTTGGGGTGAATTTGGGATGGATTTGGAGTGGATTTGGGGTGTAACCAAGGATGGATATAGGAACAATTCAGGATGGATTTGGGATGAATTGGGGCTGTAACCAGGGATGGATTTGGGGTGAATTTAGGATGGATTTGGGATGAATTGGGTCTATATCCAGGGATGGGTTTGGGGTGAATTTGGGATGGATTTGGGGTGAATTTGGGATGAATTGAGGCTGTAACCAGGGATGGATTTGGGATGGATTTGGGATTATTTGGGGTGTAACCAGGGATAGATTTAGGGTGAATCTGGGGTGTAACCGAGGATGGATTTGGGATGAATTTGGGATGAATTGGGGCTGTAACCAGGGATGGATTTGGGGTGAATTTGGGATTATTTAAAACCAGGGATTTAGGAATCTGAAAGGATGAATTTAGGATGAATTTGGGATGAATTTAGGATGGATTTGGGATGAATTTGGGCTGTAACTGGGGGTGAGTTTGAGATGAATTCAGGATGGATCCGGGGTGTTACTGGGATGGATCCGGGGTGTTACTGGGATGGATCCGGGGTGAACTGGGATGGATCCGGGGTGTTACTGGGATGGATTCGGGGCGTTACTGGGATGGATCCGGGGTGTTACTGGGATGGATCCGGGGTGTAACTGGGATGGATCCGGGGTGAACTGGGATGGATTCGGGGTGTAACTGGGATGGATCCGGGGTGTTACTGGGATGGTTCTGGGGTGTTACTGGGATGGATCCGGGGCGTTACTGGGATGGATCCGGGGTGAACTGGGATGGATCCGGGGTGTTACTGGGATGGATCCGGGGTGTAACTGGGATGGATCCGGGGTGTTACTGGGATGGATCCGGGGCGTTACTGGGATGGATCCGGGGTGAACTGGGGCTCGCTCCCGCTCACCTGCCGATCATGGTGGAGTGCTGCTGCACCGCCGCCTCCAGCAGCCGCTCCAGGATGGTCCATTCGCCCATGGCTCCGGCCGGGGGGGCACCGGGACCCCCCAAAACCCCCCCGGGACCCCCCGGGACCCCCCGGGTCAGCGGCGGCGCCCCCCGGGATCGGGCGGATCCAGCGGATCGCGGGGATCCATCGGCGCTGGGAGTGTGGGGGAGGGGAGGGGCGGGACTGGGAGGGGATTGGGGGGACTGGGAGGGGACTGGGGGATACTGGGAGGGACTGGGAAGGGCTCGGAGGGGATTGGGAGGGAGTGGGAGGGGATTGGGGGGGTTTGGGAGGTGATAGGGGGAACTGGGAGGGGACTGGGAGGGACTGGGAGGGGATTTGGGATACTAGGAGGGGACTGGGGGCGGGAATCTTTTCACTGGTCTCACTGGTAGCCCCCTACTGGTCTCACTGGTCTCGGTGGCCCCGCCCCGGTCTCGGTGGCCCCGCCCCCTCTCCCGGCCCCGCCCCGCGCATGCGCAGTTGCCGCCATGGCGCCGCTCCGGGTCCATGTCCTTTACTGGTACTGGGGGGGTCCCCAAATTCTGTTGGGGGGTCCCCAAATTCTGGGGGGGGTCCCCAAATTCTAGGGGGGGTCCCTGACCCGGGGGGATCCCCAATTCGGGGGGCGGGGCGTTCCCAATTCCGGATTTGTCCCAAATTTTGGGGGTCTCCCAAATTTTGGGGGGAGCGTTCCCAACTCCGGATTTGTCCCAAATTCCGGGAGGTGTCCCAAATTTGAGGGGGGTCCCCAGTTCCACGTGAGGGTCCCCAATTTTGGAGTGTCCCTAATTTTGGGGATGTCCCAGATTTTGGGGGGGTGTCCCCAGTTCCAGGTGAGGCTCCCCAATTTTGGGGAGTGCCCCCAAATTTTGGAGTGTCCTTAATTTTAGGGGGTGTCCCAAATTTTAGGGGTGTCCCAAATTTTGGCGGGGTGTCCCCAGTTCCAGATTTGTCACAGATTTTGGGGTGTCCCCAATTCCGGGGGTTTCCCTAATTTTGGGGGTGTCCCTAATCCCGAGGGGGTGTCCCCAATTTTGGGAGTGTCCCCAATTTTGGGAGTGTCCCCAATTTTGGGGCGCTCTCCCAAATTTTGGGGTTCCCCTTTTTTTTCCCCCCAGCGGAGCCTGAGGCTACAAACCCAAGGTGAGCCCCTCCCCCCCTTTTTTAACCCCCCAAAAAAACGGGATCCCCCCAAAAAAAACCCGGGGATCCCCAAAAAAACAAATTGGGGAACCCCCCAAAAAGTCGGGGGGGGCCCCAAAATCTGAATTTCCCCCCAAATTTCAGTTTGAGAAGCTGAAGCAGGAGCTGGAGCGGCGCTTCCCGGGAGCCCTGGACGTGGTGGGATTTTGGGGGAACCCCAAAATTTGGGGGGGGCGGGGCTGATTTGGGGGGGGGGGGATTTTGGGGGCTGAAGGATTTGGGGATTTTTGGGGATTTTTTGGGGTGGAATTTTTGGGATTTTGGGGATTTTTTGGGCTGGGATTTTGGGGATTTTTGGGATTTTGAGAGGTCGGATTTTGGGGATTTTGGGATTTTTTTTGGGCTGGGATTTTGGGGATTTTGGGATTTTTTGGTTTTGGGCTGGGATTTTGGGGATTTTTTGGTGGAATTTTGGGATTTTGGGGATTTTGAGGTGGGATTTTGGGGATTTTGGGGATTTTGGGGCTGGGATTTTGGGGATTTTGGGGCTGGGATTTTGGGATTTTTTGGGGGTGGAATTTTTGGGATTTTTGGGATTTTTTGGGGCGGCTCCCCGAGATTTTGGGGATCTCCCCCCCCAGACTGGCCAGGGCACCCCGGAAGTGACCGGATGGTTTGAGGTGACCGTGGGGGGACACCTGGTCCACTCCAAAAAGGTGAGCGCCCCTCCCCACTCCCCCAAAAAAATTTTTGGGTCCCCATCCCAATTTTGGGGCTGCCCCTCCCCCAGAACGGCGATGGCTTCGTGGACAGCGACTCCAAACTGTGCAGGATCGCCGCCGCCATCGAGGCCCGCCTGGCCTAGGCCCCATTAGGGGGGGATCTGTCGCGACATGGCGCGATATACGGGGAAATAGCGCGAGATACCGGGAAATAGCGCGAGATACCGCGAGATATGGGGAAATATCGCGAGATAACGGGAAATATCGCGGGATATTGTGGGATATCATGGGATATTGTGAGATATCGCGGGATTTCTGACGATATCGGGACATGTCGCGACAGAGCCCCCCCCGGCCCCTCCCCCGCGCTCCATGACGGGAATCGCCGAAACGCCGCCGGCAGCGGGCGCTGCCCCGAGCCCCCCGCGCGGGGGGGGGGAACGGGGGGGCTGGGGGGGCAGAGACCCCCCAAATCCCCCCAAATCCCACCCAAAATCCCTTAATTCCATCCCAAATCCCCCAAAATCCCCCAAATCCCACCCCAAAATCCCCCCAAATCCCACCCAAAATCCCTTAATTCCATCCCAAATTCCACCCAAAATCCCATCCCAAATCCCCCCGAATTCCACCCCAAAATCCCTAAATTCCATCCCAAATCTCACCCCAAATTCCATCCTAAATCCCCCCAAATCCCACCCTAAATCCCACCCCAAAATCCCGCCCCAAACCCCCTTAATTCTATCCCAAATTCCACCCGAAATCCCGTCCCAAATCCTTTAATCCCACCCCAAAATCCCACCCTAAATCCCCTCAAATCCCACCCTAAATCCCACCCCAAAATCCCGCCCAAACCCCCTTAATTCTATCCCAAATTCCACCCAAAATCCCACCCCAAATTATTCAAATCCCACCCAAAATCCCTTAATTCCATCCCAAAATCCCATCCCAAATTCCACCCAAAATCCTGCCCCAAAATCTCTCAAATTTCACCCAAAATCCCTCAAATCCCAAAATCTTTCTTCCACCCCCCCAAATTTTTCTTTTCCCCCAAATCCTTCCTCTCACTCTAAATTCTCCTTTTTTTTTTTTTCATTTTCTGCCTTCACCGTTCTCGGTCAAATTCGGCTTTTTTTGGGCTTCAACTCCCACCGAGCGCTCCCTGGCAGGAGGAAAAATGGGGGAAAAAAATTTAAAATTATTTTATTTTATTTTATTTTATTTTATTTTATTTTATTTTTTATTATTTCTCATTTCATCATCCCACTGTTCTCCCGTGACTCGGTGGCCTTTTGGAAATAAAACTTTGGAAATAAAACATTGGAAATAAAACATTTTGGGACATAAAACACTGGAAATGAAACATTAGAAATAAAACTTTGGAAATAAAACATTTTGGGGTGATTTTTGGGTTGGTTTTGGGGGTTTTGAGATCGGGATTTTTAAGGGAAAAGGGAGTTCCGGGCCCTGGGAAATTCCATTTTCTTTCATTTTAATTTTTAATTTTTAATTCCATTTTCTTGTTTAATCCTGGAAAGTGACGTGGTGGAATCAGGGAATTGTTGAATTGTTTATTTCGGGAATAAAAGGATGGAAAATGGAGCTGCTTTTGGAATGATTTTTTTTTTTTTTTTTAATTTTGTTTTATTTTGGGGGTTTTTGGGATCAACGCACCCCGAGCTCCTCCAAGCTTCATCCTCTGGTTTAATCCTAAGGAAAATCATGAAATGAATTATGGAACTGCCAGTTTTGGGAATAAAAAATGGGAAATTAAAACGGATTTGGTTTGTGGTTTTGTTGGGGTTTTTTTGGGATTTCCTGAGAGAACTGAGGCACCAACGAGGGTGGCGATGCCTGCTCGAACTCCCAAAACTGAAACCTGGGGGCAAAAAAAAACAACATCCCAAAGTTGGGAAATTTGGGATTTATGGAATTAGGAGGGGGAAAATTAAAAAAAAAAAAAAAAAACAAAAAAAAAAAAACCTGGGAGCGCCTCAGGCCCCGCGCCCCCTCAGGACACACAAAATGGCGGCGCGGCCTCACCTCAGCCGACCCCGCCCGTTCCCGCCCCGCCGCGCGCGGGGCACGACGGGAACCGCCCTCAGCCGGGACCCGCCATTTTCTGCCGGGAAAGGCGGGAAGGGGGAGATCGAAGCCGCCGCAGCTGCACCGCGGGACCCGCACGGCTCCAGCGCCGCCACCAGCGCCGCTCGCAGGTACCGGGGCGCGGCGGCGGCCGGGGTCGGTACCGGGTACCGGTGGAGGCGGGGGAAGTACCGGGAAAGCTCCGGTGTGCGGTGGGGGTGTGCGGGGGGCCGGGGTCGCCTGAGGAGACGCTTCGCTTTAGTCCCGCCTTCCGTGTGGTGCTACGCGCTGATTGGCTGAGGAGCCGGGCCGTGATTGGCTGTGTGGCACGTCAATCAAAGGGAGGGCGCGGGAACGTCGCCGCCCCGGCCAATCAGCGGAGGCCTCGCGGAGGGTTCTGGGTGTGGTAGTTCGGGGCTGCGCCTGCGTCGTGCTCAGCCAGTCAGGCGCGGGAAGCGGTCACGTGAGGCGGCGCGGGGCGCTCATGGGAGTTGTAGTCGCCTAGGCCTCGCGGGGATCTCTCCCCGTTTTTCCCGGTTTTTCCAGGCTGTGACGGCCCGGGATGGCCCGCACCAAGCAGACGGCTCGGAAATCCACCGGCGGCAAAGCGCCGCGGAAACAGCTCGCCACCAAGGCAGCCCGGAAGAGCGCGCCCTCCACGGGGGGCGTCAAGAAACCGCATCGCTACCGGTAACTGGGGACACTGGGGGATACTGGGGGGACACACCTGGGGACACCTGGGACAGGTGAGGGACACACCTGTGTCTCACCTGTGTCTCACCTGCCCAGCCCTGGCACGGTGGCGCTGCGCGAGATTCGCCGTTACCAGAAATCCACGGAGCTGCTGATCCGGAAGCTCCCGTTCCAGCGGCTGGTGCGGGAGATCGCACAGGACTTCAAAACCGACCTGCGCTTCCAGAGCGCCGCCATCGGCGCCCTGCAGGTGAGGGGCACACCTGGGCAGGTGAGGGGCACGCCTGGGCAGGTGAGGGACACACCTGGGCAGGTGAGGGGCACACCTGGGCAGGTGAGGGACACGCCTGGGTACACCTGGGACACACCTGGGCAGGTGAGGGACACACCTGGGTACACCTGGGCAGGTGAGGGACACACCTGGGCAGGTGAGGGGCACACTTGGGTACACCTGGGACACACCTGGGCACACCTGGGCAGGTGAGGGGCACACCTGGGTACACCTGGGACACACCTGGGCAGGTGAGGGACACACCTGGGTACACCTGGGACACACCTGGGCACACCTGGGCAGGTGAGGGGCACACCTGGGCATACCTGGGCAGGTGAGGGACACACCTGGGTAGGTGAGGGACACACCTGGGACACACCTGGGTACTGAGAGTGACACCCCAGAACCGACCTGCGCTTCCAGAGTGCATCCATTGGTGTCACCTGTTTCATTTGTGAGTGTCACACCTGTCTCACCTGTCCCTCACCTGTCTCTCACCTGTCTCTCACCTGTCCCTCACCTGTCTCACCTGCCCAGGAGGCGTCTGAGGCGTACCTGGTGGGGCTGTTTGAGGACACAGGGGTGACACACACACACACAGAGGGGTGACAGGTGACCCTGTGGGTGTCACACCTGTGTCTCACCTGTCTCTCACCTGCCCAGGAGGCCAGCGAGGCGTACCTGGTGGGGCTGTTTGAGGACACCAACCTCTGCGCCATCCACGCCAAGCGCGTCACCATCATGCCCAAGGACATCCAGCTGGCGCGGCGCATCCGCGGCGAGCGCGCCTGAAACCCCCAAAATCCCCAAATCCCCAAAATTCCCAAAATCCCAAAATCCCCAAAATCACCCAAAATTCCCCAAAATCACGGAAAAAATCCCAAAAACCCCCGGCGGGTTTGGGCGATCCCCTCCCGCTTTTTGTACTCCCCGGCTTTTCTACGCGCGGGTTTTGGGGCGAAAAACGGAAATTTTGGGCAAAGGGGGAGGGGGTGGGAGATCCCACTCCAAAAAAATAAAATTCCCAAATTTCCTCCCAATTCCACCCAAATTTTTTTGGCATTTCTCAAATTCCTGCGTTTTTGTCCCAAAATTCCCAAAGGTTCCGAGTTTTTTTGGTAATTTTCCCAGTTTTTGGGGTTTTTTTTTGGGTTGGTTTTCCTTTTTTTTGCTTTTTGGGGTTTTGGGGTGCATTTGGGATGTCCAAATTGGGAATTTTGGGAATTCTTTGGAATTTTGGGAATTCCCGGTTTTCTACGCGCGGTTTTTGGGGCGAAAAACGGAAATTTTGGGCAAAGGGGGAGGGGGGTGGGGAGATCCCGACTCCAAAAAAATAAAATTCCCGAATTTCCTCCAAATTCCACCCAAATTTTTTTTTTTTTAACTTCTCAAATTCCTCCCAAAATTCCCAAAGATTCCGGAGTTTTTTGGGGTAATTTTCCCAATTTTTTGGGAGGTTTTGGGGTTGGTTTTCCTTTTTTTTGCTTTTTTGCTTTTTGGGCTTTTTTTTGGGGTGCATTCAGGGGATTTTGGGAATTCTTTGGAATTTTGGGAATTCCCGGTTTTCTACACGAGGTTTTTGGGGTGAAAAACGGAAATTTTGGGCAAAGGGGGAGGGTGAGACCCTGACTCAGCTGAATAAAGAAAATCCAAAAAAATTCCCAAATTTCCTCCCAATTCCACCCAAAATTTTTTTGGGGGGGATTCCCCAAATTCCCGCCCCTTTATCCCAAAATTTTGGATTTGGGATTAATTATTGGGGGGTTAATTAATGGGGGGTTAATTAATGGGGGTTAATTGGGGTGGGCGTGGTTTTTCCTTCCTAGAATAAAAGAAAATTCCCAAATTTTCTTGGAATTTCACCCAAATTTTTGGGGGATTCCCAAATTCTCCCTTTTTATCCCAAAATTTCGGGATTGGGGTTAATTAATGGGGTTAATTAATGGGGTGTTAATTGGGGTGGGCATGGCTTCTTCCCAAAATAAAATCCCACAAAAAATTCCCAAATTTTCTTGAAATTTCACTCCAAAATTTTTGGGGATTCGCAAAATTTTTATTTTATCTCAGAGTTTCAGGAGTGGGGTTAATTAACGGGGGTTAATTAACGGGGTTAATTAACGGGGTTAATTAATGGGGGTTAATTGCGGGGTGGTAATTGGGGTGGGCGTGGCTTCTCCTTCCTAAAATAAAGAAAATCCCAAAAAAAAAAAAAAAAAGATTTTTGTCGTGAATTTCACCCAAATTTTTTTTTTTTTTTTTTTTGGGGTGGGGGTCCCAAAATTTGGGGGTGGGGAGGCCCGTGGGTGGGGGAGGGGCTGGATCCTGGGGCTCTGATCGCTCCTGACACCCCTGATAAAAATATCCCGGAAAATCGGGATTAGGGGGAGGGGGCGGCGTGAGGTCCCGGGGGAGGGGCGGGGGGGGTGGGGGAGGGGCAGGGGGGGATCGAAATATCGAAATTAAAATAAAAAATTAAAATTTAATTCAGTATTTGGGGTTTGTGGAAATTCGATTTCCGTAGAATTATCTCGTTTTTAAATATTAAAAAAAAAAAAAAATTAAATTAAAATTTTTATCAAAAATCCGATTTTAGGATTATTAATTAATAGAGATTTAATAATTTCTGATTTTGATCTCATTTTATATGAAAATAATCGGGATTTGGGGTTTGTGGAAATTTGATTTCCGTGGAATTATCTCATTTTTATATATTTAAAGAAAAGGATTTTTAATTAAAATTTTTATTAAAAATCCGATTTTTTTTTTCTCAGTGCAAAGAGATTTAATAATTGTAAATTTTGATCTCATTTTATATTAAAAAATCGGGATTTGGGGTTTGTGGAAATTTGATTTCTGCGGAATTATCTCATTTTTGATACATTTTTATATTTTAAAAAAAGATTTTTTAAAATTAAAAATCTGATTTTTTTTTTTTCCCTTACAGAGGAATTTAACAATTTCTAATTTTGATATCATTTTATATTAAATAATCGGGATTGAGAGATCGGGAAAATTTGATTTCCGTGGAATTATCCTTTTTTTTATATATAAAAAAATGTATTTTTTAATTCGAATTTGTATTAAATGTGTCCGAATTTCCTCTCCTTACAGAGGGATTTAATCAGTTCTAATTTTGATACGATTTTATATTAAAAAATCAGGAATTTCTCATTTTTGGAGCACAAATAACCCATTTTTAAATCCCATTATTGAGATTTTGATACAAATAAAAGAATTTAAATCCTAAATATTGAGATTTTCACACACATAATTGATTTTAAATCCAATTCATGAGATTTTGATACAAATAATTCGATTTTTGGAGGTGAATGTTGAGGATTTGATACAAATAATCCGATTTTAATTCCACTTATTGAGATTTTCACACAAATCATTCGATTTTTAAATCCACTTATTCCGATTTTATCACAAATAATCGATTTTTAATTTAATTATTGAGATTTTATCACAAACAATCGATTTTAAAATTTAATTATTGAGATTTTATCACAATCGATTTTTAATTTAATTATTCCGATTTTTTCACAAATAATCGATTTTTCATTTAATTATTAAGATTTTATCACAAATAATCGATTTTTCATTTAATTATTGAGATTTTTTCACAAATAATCGATTTTAAATTTTAATTACTCCGATTTTATCACAAATAATTCGATTTTTCATTTAATTATTGAGATTTTATCACAAATAATCGATTTTTAATTTTAATTATTCCGATTTTTTCACAAATAATCGATTTTAAAATTTAATTTCTTCCCCCCCACCCCAAATAATTCGATTTATTCTCATTTATTTCACAAAAAAAAATCCCCCAAAATTCCCAAATTTCCGTTCCAGTCATTCCCAAATTTTTTATTTTTTTTTTTTTTTTTTTTCCCCCGGGGGGGTCTCGCCCCTCCCCCCCCCGCCCCTCCCCCCCTTTGCCCCTCCCCCCTCCCGGATTTGGGTTAATCCCCCCCAATCCGGAACCGCCCCTCCCCCCCCGCAGTTTCGGGAGTTCCCCTCCCCCACTCTGGAATTTTGGGGAGAATCTCCCAAATTTCCCAAATCCCAACTTTTCACCCGTTTCGCGTTTTTGGGTTTTTGGGTTTTCCCCCTGAAATTCCAGCGGCCCCTCCCCCAACATTTTATATTCATTTCTTTAAATCAATTTTATTTCTTTCTTTAAATCAATTTTATTTCTTTATTTAAATCAATTTTCTTTCTTTCTTTAAATCAATTTTATTCCTTTATTTAAATCAATTTTATTTCTTTCTTTAAATCAATTTTATTTCTTTCTTTAAATCAATTTTCTTTCTTTCTTTATTTTCCAACGCCCCTTGTTCGAATTTGGGGATGGGGAGGGCGGGAATTTGGGATTTTTTTTTTTCCTTTTTTTTTTTTACAATTCCGGGAAGAATTATTTTATTTTATCTTATTTTATTTTATTTTATTTTATTTTATTTTATTTTATTTTATTATTTTATTTTATTTTATTTTATTTTATTTTATTATTTTATTTTATCTTATTTTATTTTATTTTATTTTAATTTATTTTATTTTACTCTATTTTTTATTTTATTTTATTTTATTTTATTTTATCTTATTTTATTTTATTTTATTTTATTTTATTTTATTTTATTTTATTTTACTCTATTTTTTATTTTATTTTATTTTATTTTATTTTATTTTATTTTATTTTATTTTATTTATTTTACTTTACTTTATTTAATTTTTTTACTTTATTTTATTTTATATTTTATTTTATTTTTATCGGATTGCTCCTGAAATCTCTCCTCCTACCCCCAAAAAAAAAAAAAAAAAAAATTTTGGGGGTGAATTTGGGAGGGAGGAGGGGCAGGAATTTGGGATTTTTTTTTCTTTTTTTTTTTACAATTCCGGGAATTTTTTTTTTTTTAATTTAATTTAATTTAATTTAATTTAATTTAATTTTATTTTATTTTATTTTATTTTATTTTATTTTATTTTATTTTACTCTATTTTTTTTTAATTTTATTTTATTTATTTTACTTTATTTTATTTTTTTTTTTTTTTACTTTATTTTATTTTATTTTATATTTTATTTTATTTTTATCGGATTGCTCCTGAAATCTCTCCCCCTACCCCCAAAAAAAAAAAAAATTTCGGGGGGTGAATCTGGGAGGGAGGAGGGGCAGGAACTTGGGATTTTTTTTTTTTTTTTTTTTTTTGTTTACAATTCCTGGAAGAATTTTTTTTTTTTAATTTATTTTGCTTTAATTTATTTTACTTTATTTTATTTTATTTTACACTATTTTATTTTATTTTTATTTTATTTTATTTTGTTCTGTTCTATTTTATTCTATTTTTTTTTTGCTTTAATTTATTTTACTTTATTTTATTTTATTTTACAGTATTTTATTTTATTTTTATTTTATGTTATTTTGTTCTGTTTATTTTATTTTATTTTATTCTACTTTATTTTATTTTATTTTATTTCATTTCATTTATTTTATTTTATTTTATTTTATTTATATTATTTTATTTTATTTTATTTCATTTCATTTCATTTATTTTTCTTTATTGCAGGAATTTGGGATTTTTTTATTCGTTTTTTTTTACAATTCTGAGAAGAACGGGGGTTTTGGGGGAGGGGAGGGGATTGTTCCTGAAATTCCCAAAATTTTGGGGTGAATTTGGGTGGGGGAGGGGAAGAGTCTCGGATTTTTTTTTTTTTTTTTTTAATTTTTTTTTTTTTTTGGGGGAGGGGTTGTTCCTAAAATCCCCCAAATTCCCGGTGTCCCCTCCCCCGCGCTGTCCCCGCGTGTCCCCGCGGCCCAGACGCGGCAGCTGGGCCGGGATTTGTGTCCCCTCCCCGGGACTGTCCCCGCCCCTCCCCCTCCTGTCACCTCCCCCAAAAAAAGAAAAAAAAAAAAAAAAAAAAAAAAAAAAAAAAGGTGTCACCCATGGGGGTGTCCCCAAATGTCCCCAGTGTCCCCCAATGTCCAAAATGTCCCCCATGTCCACTCCAGTGTCCCCCAATGTCCCCAAACGTCCCCCAATGTCCTCAGTGTCCCCCTTGTCCCCCAATCCCCGTGTCCCCAATGTCCCCCCAGTGTCCCCTCCCATTGTCCCCAGTGTCCCTCCAATGTCCCCCAATCCCAATGTCCCCCCCACTGTCCCCCCTGTCCCCCCCCAATGTCCCCAGTGTCCCCTCACTGTCCCAATTGTCCCCCAGTGTCCCCAAATGTCCCCAAACGTCCCCCCAATGTCCCCAAACGTCCCCCCAATGTCCCCAGTGTCCCCCTTGTCCCCCCAATCCCATTGTCCCCAATGTCCCCCCCAATGTCCCCCCAGTGTCCCCAATGTCCTCAGTGTCCTCACTGTCCCCAATGTCCCCCCAATGTCCCCCCAATGTCCCCAGTGTCCCCACTGTCCCGATGTCCCCTCACTGTCCCCAATGTCCCCCAATCTCCCCCGTGTCCCCAGTGTCCCCCAATGTCCCCAGTGTCCCCAATGTCCCTCACTGTCTCCCCTGTCCCCCAATGTCCCCCAGTGTCCCCAGTGTCCCTCACTGTCCCCGCTGTCCCCCAATGTCCCCCCGTTAATTAGCGCGGCCCGGGCTAATCCCGGCCAATGTCACCGCTGTCCCCAATGTCCCCCCCTGTCCCCCCGGATTAGGGGGTGACATCAGCGGCCGCTACTTAAAGCTCCCCCCGGGCGGGGGAGCCTCCCCTGGCCCTGGCCCTGTCCCTTGTCACCGTCCCTGTCCCTTGTCACCATTGTCACCGTCCCTGTCCCCATCCCTGTCACCCTCCCTGTCCCTTGTCACCCCCTGTCCCTGTCCCCATCCCTGTCCCCGTCCCTGTCACCGGGACCGTGTCACTGTCACCGGGGTCGCCACCGCGCCACCCGCAGGTACGGCCGGGCCGGGCGGGGGGACGGGGGGGGACACTGGGGGGGGACAGGGGGGACACTGGGGGGACAGAGAGGGGACAGGGCCAGGGACAGGGGACAGGGGACAGGGCCAGCAGAGCTCTGGGGACAGGGACACCATAGACAGGGGACAGAGGGACAGGGGACACCATAGACAGGGGACAGAGGGACAGGGGACACCATGGACAGGGACAGGGACACAGGGGACAGGGAGAGAGGGACAGCAGAGCCATGGGGACATCGCTGGGAGGGGACAGGGCCACCATGGACAGGGGACACTGGGGG
>JAREIS010000784.1:0-52836 GCA_030060385.1 Muscicapa striata striata | reverse complement strand
TTTTCCGGCTGCATCTCCCTCCCTTTCCCAAAAAAGGAAAAGGTACTTTGAAGATTCAGATTTCTCGATTTTCCTGTTGCATATCGTCCTTAATATGCACCCTCCTTTTGAATAACATCCGATATTCCCGGCTCTGTTAAGTGTTTCTCATTCTCGAAGTTCAGGAATTGAGCAGGATCTTGGCTGTGCAGCAGTCTGTGTCAAGTAACAGTAACATTTTCTGAAAATGAAGAGTTTTCCCATTGCTTTCTCACGTACAGGTCCCTTGTCCTATTTCCAAGCAGATTCACTCATTGACTCTGTTTTTTCTTAGTGGTTCCTCTTTGGTTTTGGGATTATTCTCAGTGCCCTCACTGCCTGTCCTTTTGTAGCCGTTTCTGGATCAGGCCTGGCTGCCACCTGCATCCCCTTGCTCACCTGCTGAATGAGCTGCACTCAGCAAGGTGTCGAGCATGGGAAAAAGATGAGAGTTGCTGCAGAACATCAGAGGAGGAACAGAATTCGTTTAACCCATGGTCTGCCAGGGAGCCATGAAAACGTGTCCCATTCCCATCCTTTCTACATTTGGACTGGTACATGATCTGCTTTCTTAGTTCCTTTGTCACCTGTTGCACCACTTTTCAGTTATCATCTCTTTGGAAACAGCAGTTTGAGTCATTTAATTTTCCACAAACTTCCCCTCCTTCTGTTGATAGGTAATGTGATCCCATTCCATGGTGAAATGTCTTGTTCTCCATTTCTGTGGATTGTTTGGCAGGAAGGTCAGGAGCTGGAGGTGGCCAATTGATTGTTTTTTGAAGACTGATAATATATTCTTTAGCGCATAGTAATAATAATAGTTGCAGTAATAATAATAATAACAACATTAATAATAATATGAATATTAATCATAATAGTAATAGTGATAATATTTAGTTTTTAATTTAATTATGCTACCCAAAATATTGGTGGATTTTCTGTCTCCTGATATGAATTTGTTTAGGTTCCCAGGTACTGGTCCATGGATTTGTATTTGTTCTGATGTCTGTTCATCCTTTCCCCATTTTTGGGAGCTCCATCCAGCCACTTTTCTCTAATTAAATCATCAGATACTTGGATTCCCAACCGGTTTCTCTGGACTGGCAAAAACACCCCAGTGCTCTAATACACCCTATACACTACCCAAGGTAGTGACAGCATGTTAGAGTGGGGAGAGGGATGATTCCCCCCAACACTTTTTTTCAGTAAAGTTTTCACAACATTCTCCATTTGCTGTTTCCCTTTGCAGCTTAACCAATTTCTGTTGCAGTCAGATATCCTCACTATGGGCTCTGCCTTAGCTGTGCAAATTCCATCTGTGCAAGCAGGCAGAGCTTGGGGTGAGGGCCAGAGGGAATCAGCCCAATTCCTCCCCCAGGCGAGAAGACCCTGGTACATTGTCCACACTTTGCCCCGGCAGTGTTAATTTGCATTTCTAAAGCTCCTCTCCTGGCTGTCTGGAATCCCTGCTTCTCTTCCAGAGCAGCCATTGGATGATTCATATGTGGCCCCCCACAATCTGCTTTTTTTTTTCTTAATAACAATATTCCGTTACATTTTATCTGTTAAAGTGTCACCTTTAAAGCTCTTCCAGTTTTGCAAAATCCATCCTAAAGGGGAACATGTATATACACAAAAAATTCAAATGCAAATGGTCAAACGATGCACGGGGGAGGACAAGGAGGGATTGTGTAGGAGAAGGAGGAACAGTAGGAGGACGAGGAATGTGAGGAAGAGTAGGGACACAGGAGGAGGAGGAGCAGAAACAGGAAGGAGCACAAGGTTCCACCCCTCCCTGTATCTGCAGCCTCTCCCCAGCCCCAGGAGCGTTGTCCCCATCACATGCAACAGGTGATGGGAGAGGGGGATCCAGGATTTTCACAGGGGTGAATCTTGGTGTTTGTGAGCTTTATTGGGCTAAATGTTGGTGGGTTTTCTTTATTTTGGGGGCGGGGCTGAATCTTTATATTTTGGAGGTGGTTTTGGCCAAATCTTGCTGTTTGGGGTTTTTTTTGTCTGTGTCTTAATGTTTGGAGAATTTTTGGGCTGAATCTTGGTGTTTTGGAGGTTCTTACAGACACAAGATGCCCAACAGCTTCCTGAGTTGAACTTGGGCAAGGAGGAGCCCCCAGCCAAAGGCCCTCTTCTCTTGTTTTTTCCCAAACCAGGATTTTTCATTCCCAAGGCGTGGGCAGATGGAGGAGGAGGAAAAAAGCCCCAGAGATCCCTCAGGAGGAGGGGCTGCAAACCCAGCCCAGGAGCTGCGAGGAGGAAAGACCCTCCCTGAGCCGGGAAGGCGGCCGGAGATGCAGGCAGAGCTCAGAGCTGGTGGAGAAGCCTCATGGAGGGAGAAGCCCCACAAGTGCTTGGAATGTGGGAAGGGTTTCAGGTGGAGCTGCAACCTGATGCAGCACCAGATGATCCACACTGGGGAAGCCCTGGATGAGTGTGGGAGATGTGGGAAGAGCTTCACAGACAGGTCGGTCCTGTTGCAGCACCAGGTGATCCACACAGGGAGCAGCCCTACACCTGCTCTGAATGTGGGAAGAGCTTTGGGTGGAGCTCCAACCTGAGAAGACACCAGCGCATCCACACTGGAGAGAGGCCCTACAAGTGTTCCAAGTGTGGGAAGAGGTTTCACACCAGCTCCAATGCCTCGTACATGAGCGGATTCACACAGAGGAGAGGCCCTTCTGCGCTGCCACGACTGCAGGGACTGCTGCCCTGAGCCGCCGGGAGCTCGGGGTGAGCGGGAGCTGAGGGCGGTGGGAGCTGGGGGTGATGAGCCCGAGCTGGAGCAAGGGATGTTTGAGACAGGCCCCGGGGCTGTGCGGGAATATTCACGTGGCCAGAGGTTTTAGTGCGCAAATGAGACCGAGGAGTCCTGTAAAAGTGACTTTATTGGTGAACAATGGGAGAGGCTGAGGGCATTTGCCATGCGGTCTCTAAAACGCAGGCTCCTTTTTATCCTCATTTTCCCGGCTGCATCTCCCTCTCCCTTTCCCGAAAAAAAGGAGAGGTACTTTGAAGGTTCAGATTTCTCGATTTTCCTGCTGCATGTCCTCCTTAATATGCACCCTTCCTTTTGAATAACATCCGATATTCACGGCTCTGTTAAGCGTTTCTCATTCTCGAAGTTCAGGAATTGAGCAGGATCTTGGCTGTGCAGCAGTCTGTGTCAATTAGTAACATTTTCTGAAACGGAAGAGTTTTCCCATTGCTTTCTCATGTACAAGTGCCCGGTCCTATTTCCAAGCCGATTCACTCTTTGACTCTGTTTTTTCTTCCTGGTTCCTCTTTGATTTTGGGATTATTCTCAGTGCCTTCACTCCCTGTCCTTCTGTAGCCGTTTCTGGATCAGGCCTGGCTGCCACCTGCATCCCCTTGCTCACCTGCTGAATGAGCTGCACTCAGCAAGGTGTCGTGCATGGGAAAAAGATGAGAGTTGCTGCAGCACATCAGAGGAGGAACAGCATTCGTTTAACACATGGTCTGCCAGGGAACCATGAAAACATGTCCCATTCCCATCGTTTCTACATTTGGACTGGTACATGATCTACTTTCTTACTTCGTTTGGTCACCTGTTTCACTACTTTTCAGTTATCATCTCTTTGCAAACAGCAGTTTGAGTCATTTAATTTTCCACAAACTTCCCCTTCTTCTGTTGATAGGTAATCTGATCCCATCCCATGGTGAAATGTCTTGTTCTCCATTTCTGTGGATTGCGTGGCAGGAAGGTCAGGAGCTGGAGGTGGCCAATTGATTTTTTTTTGAAGACTGATAATATATTCTTTAGTGCATAGTAATAATAATAGTTGCAGTAATAATAGTAATAACATTAATAATAATAATATTAATATGAATCATAATAGTAATAATGATAATATTTATTTTTTAATTTAATTATGCTACCCAAAATATTGGTGGATTTTCTGTCTCCTGATATGAATTTGTTAAGGTTCCCAGGTACTTGTCCATGGATTTGTATTTGTTCTGATATCTGTTCATCCTTTCCCCATTTTTGGGAGCTCCATCCAGCCACTTTTCTCTAATTAAATCATCAGATACTTGGATTCCCAATCGGTTTCTCTGGACTAGCAAAAACACCCCAGTGCTCTAATACACCCTGTATAACCTAGACAGTGACAGCACATGTTGGAGTTGGGAGAGGGATGATTCCCCCCCCAACACTTTTTTTAGTAAAGTTTTCACAACATTCTCCATTTGCTGTTTCCCTTTGCAGTTTAGCCAATTTCTGTTGCAGTCAGATATCCTCACTATGGGCTCTGCCTTTAGCTGTGCAAATTCCATCTGTGCAGGCAGGCAGAGCCTGGGGTGAGGGACAGAGGGAATCAGCCCAGTTCCTGCCCCATGCAAGAAGACCCTGGTACATTGTCCACACTTTGCCCCAGCAGTGTTAATTTGCATTTCTAAAGCTCCTCTCCTGGCTGTCTGGAACCCCTGCTTCTCTTCCAGAGCAGCCCTTGGATGATTCATATGTGGCCTCCCCACAATCTGCTTTTTTTTTCTTAATAACAATATTCCGTTGCATTTTATCTGTTAAAGTGTCACCTTTAAAGCTCTTCCAGTTTTGCAAAATCCATCCTAAAGGGGAACATGTATATACACAAAAAATTCAAATGCAAATGGTCAAACGATGCACGTGGGAGGACAAGTTGGGATTGTGTAGGAGAAGGAGGAACAGTAGGAGGAAG
Source organism: Muscicapa striata striata (assembly GCA_030060385.1). Taxonomy (NCBI): domain Eukaryota; kingdom Metazoa; phylum Chordata; class Aves; order Passeriformes; family Muscicapidae; genus Muscicapa; species Muscicapa striata. The sequence continues at coordinate 48,103 of JAREIS010000784.1, read as the reverse complement.
AGGAATGTGAGGAAGAGTAGGGACACAGGATAAGGAGGAGGAGAAACAGGAAGCAGCACAAGGTTCCACCCCTCCCTGTATCTGCAGCCTCTCCCCAGCCCCAGGAGCATTGTCCCCATCACATGCAGCAGGTGACCAGAGAGAGGGATCCACGATTTTCACAGGGGTGAATCTTGGTGTGTCTGAGCTTTATTGGGCTAAATGTTGGTGGGTTTTCTTTATTTCGGGGGCGGGGCTGAATCTTTCTATTTTGGAGGTGGTTTTGGCCAAATCTTGCTGTTGGGGTTTTTTTTTGTCTGTGTCTTTATGTTTGGAGGATTTTTGGGCTGAATCTTGGTGTTTTGGAGGTTCTTACAGACACAAGATGCCCAACAGTTTCCTGAGTTGAACTTGGGCAAGGAGGAGCCCCCAGCCCAATGCCCTCTCCTCTTGTTTTTTTCCCAAACCAGGATTTTTCATTCCCAAGGCTTGGGCAGATGGAGAAGGAGGCAAAGCCCCGAAGATCCCTCAGGAGGAGGGGCTGCAAACCCAGCCCAGGGAGCTGCGAGGAGGAAAGACCCTCCCTGAGCCGGGAAGGCGGCCGGAGATGCAGGCAGAGCTCAGAGCTGGTGGAGAAGCCTCATGGAGGGGAGAAGCCCCACAAGTGCTTGGAATGTGGGAAGGGCTTCAGCTACAGCTCCTACCTGATCAAACACCAGAGGATCCACACTGGGGAAAAGCCCTATGAGTGTGGGAAATGTGAGAAGAGCTTCAGTGACATCTCCAACCTGTTGCAGCACCAGGTGATCCACACAGGGGAGCAGCCCTACACCTGCTTGGAATGTGGGAAGAGCTTTGGGTGGATGTCCAACCTGAGAAGACACCAGCACATCCACACCGGGGAGAGGCCCTACAAGTGTCCCAAGTGTGGGAAGAGGTTTCAGACCAGCTCCGATTGCCTCAGACATGAGCGGATTCACAGAGAGGAGAGGCCCTTCCGCTGCCCTGACTGCGGGAAGGGATTCAAGCACAACTCCACCCTCACTAAACACCGGCGCATCCACACTGGGGAGAGGCCCTACGAGTGTCCTGAGTGTGGGAAGAGCTTCTCACACAGCTCAACCTTGACCCAGCACCAACGGAGGCAGCACTAAGGGAAGCCCTGTGAGTGCCCCGAGTGTGGGAAGAGCTTCGTGCTCTGCTCCAGCTCCATCCCCCATGGGAGGATCGGTGTTGGATGATCCCCAGTGACCCCCGTTGGGAAGACACCTGGCTGGGGGGGCTCTTCATCATCCTGTCTCCCTGTCAGCACCTGGATGAACGGGGGCACAGGAACGTCCATTGGGACACAAGCACAGAGGGAATTCCTTGGGGTGAGTGGATTTGTTGACTTTCAACCCCAGAAAATCTTCTGTGTTCAATTCTCTCTTCCAATGGCATCCAGGAATACTGAATGGTCTTGGAGGTCTTTTCCAGCCTCAATGATTCCAGGGTTTTGATTTCCTGTTGCCCAAGGGTGTCTTCTGCAGCCAAATGCTGATAAACTGGGTCAAAGACCAAGATTTTGGAGACAGTGGAGTGGAAACCCCTCCAGAAAAGGTTCTTCCCTCCCTCCCAAGTACGTGGATCCTCAGCTCACACAGATATGGAAATCCTTTTCTTTTGGCCTTGATTTGCTTTTCATTTCTCTTCATCCCTTTAAATCATCCAACCTTGGGGTAAAAATAAAGACATTGAACTGAGACAGGGATGGGGACATGGGAGGATGTAGTTATTATGTCGAGATGGACATGACTGGCATAATCACCAATCCCTTATTAAAAACTTCTCGTGCCTTTGTTCAGTGAACTTCTTTCAGGCAAATCTGTCTCTTTTCCTCATAGGCAGCTCCACATAGCTCTGACTCCTCTCCTCTCTGCAAGTTCCCTTCTTCCTTCTACATCACTGGCTAAACCCCAACCTGTCCCTCACACAACTTCTTACCTTATCTGTCCCTTGCACAGCTGCCTGTCCCTTACCTACCCACAGCACAACCAGCACGCTCCATGCCAAGCTGCAGCAGACCCTGGGTCTCAAGCTCCAACTCCAGCAGCAGCTTGTGGCCAGCTGACCCCTCTTTTATAACACCCACCCTCATTGGGCAGGCAAGGTTGTTTCCACTCCTCAGTAATCAGTACAGCTGTAATTCATTGGGAAAGATTGCCTTCTCACCCCTGAACTTCCATTTCCAGGCACTGACAACCCCTAAACCTCCATTCCTGGGCAGGGGAACCCCCGGAATCCCCATTTTGGGTCCTGTGAGCCCCCTCAATCCTCTTGCCTAGCACTGGGACCTCCCTGTACCTCCTTTCCCAACATCAGCACCTTCCTGTACCCCCTTATCTGGCACGGAGACCCCCCTGAACCCCCATTTCTGGTCACCAGCACCCCCTGAACCCCCATTTTCTGGCAGTGGAACCCCCTTGAGCCCCAAATTCTGGGAAGGATACTCCTCCTTAACACGCATTCCCCAGCACGGGAACCCCTGAACCCCCATTTTTGGGCACGGGACTCCCCCGTACTCCCTTCCCCAACACCTGGACCCCCATGCACCCCCTTATCCGGGACTAGGATACCCCCGCACCCCCGTCAGTGCTCTGGGACCCCCCTGTACCCCCATTCCCGGCCATCCCGCCGTCCCACACCCCAGATCCGTCCTTTTCCTCGGCTTTTGGACCCCCAGATCTCCCAAATTTCTGCGTCCCCTCAGTTCTCCATTCCCGAGACTTCCTGGAAGGGATTTCCAGGGGGTCCTGGGTGGTCCCCCGGGATCCCAGGAGGTCTCAGCGGAGATCCAGATGAATTCCCTGGAATTCCCCTCTACTCTCGTCTCGCTTTCGCGTCTCCCAAACTGCATCCCTGGAAGCCGCCTGCCCCTCCCAGCCCCCTTTTCCTGTGACCCAGGGACCCTCTGGACCCCCATTCCTGCCTTTCCCAGCTCCCAGACCCTCCTTTCCCTCAACCCTGGGGACTCTTGGATGCCTTTCCAGGGCACTGGGACCCCCCTGGATCCCCCATCCTGCTTCTCCCAGTCCCTTCACCCTTCCTTCCCGGCTCTCCCAGTTCTGCTTCCTGACCCTTGGACGCCACCAGACCCCCCAGTCTCTGCGTCTCCCCAGTTCTCCACACCCTTCTCGTCCTGCGGGGGCACCCTGGGTGGTCCCGGGGGGGATTCAGGGGAATTCCCAGGGTTTCCTCTGTCCCCTCTCCGTCCTGGCGCTCCCCCGGTCACTTTCGCGTCTCCCAAGCTGCGGCTTCGGGATCCGCCCAGGGACCAGTGACCGCCCCGGGCACCAGGAACCCCCTGAACCCCCGTTCCTGGGCACGGGGACCCCCCTGCACTTCCATGTCCGGGAGAACCCCCCTTCCTGGGCACAGAGACCCCTTTGAACGTTCATTTTGGGGCACCGGGACCCCCGTGTACGCCCTTCCCCGGTCCTGAAAACCCCAGCACCTCCTTATCTGGAACCTGAAACCCCCCTGAACCCCCATTACTGGGCAAGGGGAATCCACCCGCACCCCCTTATTCGGCACTGCGACCCCCTCCTGGACCCCCTTCTCGTGTACTGGTATCCCCTGCACCCCCTTCTCGGGAATCCCGCCCTTCCCGCATCCCAGACCCGCCCTTTTCCTTCACCTTTGCGCCCCCAGATCTCTCTCCACTCCCGGCGCTTTCTTAAGGGGGGTCCCAGGGGGTCCTCAGAGGGCTCCAGGGGGTCGCAGCAGGGATCCAGAGGAATTCTCTGGAATTCCCCCGTCACGTCCCCTCCCCCACCCCGCGCTCCCTCGGTCTCTTTCGCTTCCGCGTCCGAACCAGAGAGACTGGGATCTACCCGGCTACCGGTGACGTCATTTAAGGGTTGAGTTTCCATTGGTGGGTAGGAAATAGCGGCGCCAATGGCGGAGGCGGCCCTGGGGGCGGGGCTAGCGCGGGAGCGGGCCCGCAGCGGAGCAGCGATGGCTCCAGCGCTGGGGCTGGGGCTGCTCTTGGGGCTCCTGGAGCTCCTGGGTGACCTGGGGGCGCGACGAGAGGTGAGTGGAGCCCCGAAATCGTGATCCCCTTGAGCTTCCATTTCCGGCACCGGGAACCCTAAACCTTCATTCCCGGCACGGAAACACCCTGGAACCCTGTTGCCCCATCCCTTCCCCAGCACCAGGACTCCCTGAGCCCTCTCATCTCGCACCGGGACCCCCTGAACCCGCATTTCTTTGCACAGACACCTCCTCCCTGGTTCCGCTCTGCTCCCGACCGCCCCCTTCCATCCAGACCACCTTCCTTACCCGGGACCCCTGGGCCTCCTGGGCCCGGGACCCCTGATCCCATCCCACCTCCCTCCTTGAACCTTGGACCCTTCCCAATGCTCTCCCCGTTCCTTCCTGCCCCCTCCCAATCTCTGTGTCCCCCAGTTCTCCACTCCTTCTCGTCTGCGGGCAGTCCCAGGGAGTCCCAGAGGGTTCCTGAGGGTTCGTGGAGGGTCCCAGGAGGGATTCTGGGCTCTGAGACCCCCTGGAATTACCAGTCCTGGCACTGGGACTCCCTGCACTCCCTTATCCCATACCCATCCCCCCCTTGCCCTCTTTCCCATCCATCCCGCCTTCCCCAGACTCCCCTTTTCCTTCGACCCTGCGACCCCTGACCTCCATTCCTGAAGCTCAGCTCCCAGCCGCCCTTTCTCTGCATCATGTACCCCCGAGCTCCCCATTCCTGTCATCCTGGGTCTGTCTCCTCACTTTGTGACCCCTCTTTCTTGGCACCATGGATCCCCTGGAACCCCCATCCACCTCTCCCAGTCCTTGTATCCTCCTTTCCTGGGCACAGGGATGCCCTGAGCCCCCATTCCTGGACACTGGGACCCCATGCACCCCCTTCCCGGCTCTCCCAGTTCCTGTTTCATTGATCCATGAGCTCCTCAACCCCCTAAATCTCTCCGTCCCCCTTGTTCTCCCACTCCCTGCGTTTCCTGGATGTGGCAGTGTCGAGCCAGCCTGGGGACCCCAGTTCATGGTCATGGTACCTGGATGGGATCCCCTTTGCACGCTGCACAGCGGCGGGGCCGGGCAGAGCGCTGACACAGTGGATAAGGATGGAGTCGAGCCGGGATTTTGGGATGGGCAGACCCAGTTCTGTGAGAGGCGCAGACTTCGGCTGCCAGGAACCTGGAGACACTGCAGGCACCGTACAACCAGAGCAGGGGTGAGTGGGGGGATCTGTGGGGCTGGGATGGGATCGATGGGGCTGGGATAGGATCTGTGGGGCTGGGGTGGGATCCGTGGGGCTGGTATGGGATATCTTATGATCCGTGGGTTGGGATGTGGATCCATGGGGCTGGGATGGGATCTGTGGGGCTCTATAGTTGCTGGGATGAGATCTGTGGGCCTGGGATGGGATCTCTGGCGTTGGAATGGGGATCCACGGGTTGGGACATGGGGGCTGGGATAGGATCTATGGAGCTGGGATGGGGATCTATGGGGCTGGGATGAGATATCTTGTGATCCATGGGTTGGGATGGGGATCCATGTGGGCTCTGTGGGGCTGGGACACAATTCCGGGTCTCTGTGGGTATGATTCGCCAGGTCTCCACACATGGTTGCGAGTTTACGGCTGTGACCTCCTGTCCGATGGGAGCGTCCGTGGATCCAGCCGGTACGGCTACAACGGGCGGGATTTCCTCTCCTTTGACCTGGGATCCAGGAGATTCGTGGTGGCTGACAGCGCTGCTGAGGGGCACAGATCCACCCAGCATGGTTCTGGGACTCCTGTGCCACCAGCGCTGATCCCACTTTTCCACAGGGAGGGGGACAGGAATGAATACAGCATGGCAGCCAGTGAGTACCAGTGATGGATCCACCTCTGGATCCCCTCTGTGAGGATCCCAGGATGGATCCTGGGATTAATCCCGGTGTGTGATTTGTGCTGGAATCTCATGGATCTTTTCTTTCTGCAGGAAACGACATGGGAACAACAGCTTGAGTGCAAGTACGGTGCAGGATCAGGGTGGGATTCCAGAGGGGAATCAGGACAGGATGGACAGATTGGGATCATGGAGGGATTCCAGATCAGAGCAGGGGTCCAGAGAAGGATCAGATGGAATTGTGGTGTGAGATTGGGGCTGGATTCTGGAGCAGGATCAGTTGGGATGGATGGATGGATGGATGGATGGATGGATGGATGGATGGATGGATGGATGGATAAATGATGAGGGATGGATGGATGATGGATTGTAGCTGGCTGATGGCTGGAGACTTTCCAGCCTCAGAATGCTACGAGAACTCGAACAGCTCAGGAGATCCTCAAAGCAGGTCAGATACCTGCTAGCAGAGACAAAGGCTTCGGAGCTCACAGCTGATGTTCCGAAGATAGTTTATTTCTTTGAAGGGGGTCAGCATGCAGAGTCCACTCACATTATGTAAAAAGGGGTTTTTGTACTTTTTCAGAGGACTGAAATTATAACCAATAAGACTACAAGTTACCAACATTATCCAGTTACATTCAATATCTAAATAAAGAAAAACCCAATCACCTAGCAAGTTTAAAGACGAATAGAAGTCCTAAAAGATAACAGAGCCTTGGCAAAGAAAATATGTCATACAGAAAGGAATTTTCTTTGTTTCTAGGGTATAACATTCCAGGGGCCCATCTTGGGAGGTGTGGCATCATCCACAATTCCTCTCTCTGTATTTACAAAGAGAGCGTTTTTGACAGTTTTCTTGAAACATTGAACCAGGCATGAAAACATGGCTAATACAATGAGAATGACAATGAAAATCCACAAAATTCCCTTGACCAAGGAAGAAGCCCATCCCATGAGTCCCCACTGGCTAAAGAGATTGTTGACCCAGTCTGGGGTGGTTTCAGTTTTCAGGTCTTTCACGAGGGCTTTCAGCTTTTGGATGTTTTCTTGGATGGATGTGGAGCAGGAAGAAAGGTTGAAGCAGCACATTCCTTCAAAGTCTTCGCAGCCGTGTCTGTGAGAGAGCAGCAGGAAATCAATTGCTGCCCAATTTTGCAGAGTTGCATGTCTTATGGTTTCTTCTTCAAAAAGATCACTCAGAGCAGCAGATGTAGCGTTGGCCTGCTTACTAAGCCAGCACCCTAAATGATCAATATCCCAAGGGTTTTTGCTGCTGCTACCCATGGATAAAACAGGGAGGCAGCAATTCTTTTGGGTTTGTTCCAAATGTACAATTTGGGGTCACAATTCTCATCAAATTCAGTGTAAGATCTTTTTTCGCATTTTGATTTGCTTTCTTTTTTCCAATTATGTAACAGAGTAATGTTGGGGGTGAGGGTAGAAAGCTTGCCAAGGCTACAAGGTCCCCCCTGAAGATGAGAGGGGATTCCAGCCCAAACTCGATCACCACAGATGAGAAACATTCCCCTGGGTAGTGTCTTGGGGTGGAGAGAGGACTCAGAAATTATGGGGGCAGTGTAATTACACCAGTCTGGGTAACTGTATGCATTGTTTATGGGTGAAATGTCTTTCCTGTATGTGTTTTTGTACAAATCCAATTCATACAGGTTTTGTCTTGGGCATTTAAAGTAAAATTTGACAAGGGTTGAATAGATGGTAAGGAGTTTTAACAAAGATAAGAAAAAGGCAAAAAGAAAAAAAAATTCAGCAAAGGTTAATAACATTCAAACTAAAAACTACTTTAAAAAGAAATGAAATTCAGCTTAAGGCTTGACTGAGGCAGCTGAGTGCTGCTTAGTTTTCTGTTTCATCTGCTGTTATGTGACAGGACGATCTTTTCTTTGGTATGTGGGTGCTCTGCGACGCCTGCGTCGCCAAGCAGAGCTGGTTTGATTTTGAGGAGGCTTTGTGTTGGACTCAGGAAAATATTTGCCAGTGCTTGAGGGGGTAGGTTTTGCAGTGCCCAGTTACGGTTTTATGTTTTTCCTGGGAACCATCTGGGACCCGATGGCAGAGATACACAGTTGTATCCCCTTCCCCAGGTGATCAATTAAAAGGGCCCAGAAATTTGGTGTATTTCTGGGTCTTTCACCAACACTGGTGGTTTCTCAGTGAGCTTGGCTTGGGTTGTGTTTGCAAAGTGACAGAGAATTGGGGGATGAGGGTCTGATGCCATACAATTAAAAAAATTGATAACGGGCTTTACAGAGCCTTTCAACTGGAGACAGTATTTCTCTGTCTCTTTGTTGCTGGTTGAGAACTCTTTTAAGGGTTTGATGAGTTCTCTCTACGATAGATTGTCCTGTGGGGTTTGAAGCAATGCCAGTGATGTGCTCAATTCCCCATTCACTGAGAAACTTTTTTAGTTGTTAAGATTTGTAGGTGGGTCCATTATCAGTTTTGACCCTTTTTGGAACTCCCAGAGTGGCAAATGCTAGAAGAAAATGTTTGATAGCATTAGTGGCTTTTTCCTCCTGCATGAGCTGATGCAAAAACTGCTCCAGAAAACGTGTCAACTGACACATGTACGTATTTGGACTTCCCAAAAGATGGGAAGTGGGTCACGTCTGTCTGCCACAGTTGGCAGCTGTTGAGGATTGACTCCTGTACCCATGGAGGGTATTTGGTAATTTCAAAGGCCCATGTACACATGGTGAGACACTTCTTGTTTGATCCATGTGAAGTCCTACTTGGTGTCTTAAGTCATGCTTATATTAATATCACTCTAAGATTAGCAATTTCCTGTAGGAATATTTGAATTGCATATCATCGACAATTAATATAAAAGCCTTTCTGTGGTGCCTTTCATCTCAAGAGTCTACGAATTTTGCAGTTTTGAAAAATGAAGATGAAAAAATGTTCATTTTCTGGTCCTTTTAAGCTTTATTGTATTAAAGAGCTCTTGTGGTTGGCATCACACCATTAAAAAGCCAGAAGCTGATAGCTACGATATTTCATGTGTGGTAGGCTTTACAACAAATTACAACACTGACTGCTGAGACTATCTAAGTTGCTGGAAAAATGGATTTAATTGTCCATTCTGAAACGATTTCCAGGATCAAATAGAATTTCTTTAACTACACATGCTCTTTATAACCCTGGTTCAATTCTGTTGCAGTAAATCTGAGGGGAGAGCAGAACAGCAAGTTAAAAACAGCACTGAGGTTTTATAGCACCAACATTAAACTGTATGTCATCTTGAAATTAAAGTACTGGGCTGAAAGGTTTTCTACTTACAATGATTTGTTACTGTGTGGATATCTAATTTACATTTTAAAGTCTCTTCTTGCCCAATGGCTGGGGGCATGGTCTGTGTGTATGGAGGGAGGGATGTGTTTTTTGGTGACCTGCACTGACCTGTTGACTTTTTGTCTTGCTCAGGTTTCTAGAAGTCACTCCCATTTCATGAGAACTCCATTTTGTTGCTGTCATCAACTACAAATGGGGACAAAATAAGAATTAAGCACAAAGAAGATTAATCATTACTGTTTACAGCCCTTACTGGACATGCTTTTCAATGTGTGTTCACATATGAAATTAGTACAGACACTTCCATTTTGTCCTAGTTCAAGCGATCGAAACGGAATGGAAAATTTGGCCTCTTATACCTTACACTGATTCTGGAATATATAAACATTTTGACACTTGATATTTTGTAAAGTCCAAAGTAAAGGGCATTGCTCTCTGTAAGTTATATATGATTGCATGGAAGTTGCCTGGAGTGGGAAAGGTGCTTTTTCTTCCTTAGGTCAGAGGAGCCTGAAAAGATGCTTTTCTGCAGCCTGGCTGAATCTTTCCAGATTCTTTCCAGCTCTGGTACTGCTGGCTCATGACTCCAGCCTTAGGCAGTGATCTGCTCCCCTGTCACACTCAGCTGCAGGTCCTGGCTCTGGCTGGCTGTCAGCTGGTGAGTGCCCAGCTTGGTGGTGCAGGAGGGATTGCTTTCCTTTGCAGCTTACTGAGGATGTGCAGCTCCTGAGAGCACTTTTGTGGGTGAGACCTCAAGTGCAGGTCTGTGACAGGGGCTGTTGCCCCCACATAACCTTTTGTTGTGCTCTGAATATGTATAGTGGCTCTCAGCATCAGGCTGAGACCAAAAAAAACCAAAGTTTTTTCCTGAAGTAACTCAAAAGTGAAGTGTCTGAGGGTGTGATTTCCTTTTTTCAGCTCTGGAATGAGCAAAGATACTGAATCACAGATGTAATACAGAATGGTTGAGATTGGAAGTGGCTTCTGGAGGTCATTTGGCCCCCAGCAGGGAGGCTGAGGCAGAGCTGCCTGGAGCTGGCTGCCCAAACCATGTCCAGATGGCTTTTAAATACCTCCAGCAGTGGAGATTCTACACACTCCATGGGCAAGCTGTGCTAGTCACACTCACAATAATGAAGCATTTCCTTATATTCAGCACCTCCTGTGCTCCAGTTTGTGCCCATTTGTAAAGGTGGTATCTGCACTACTTAATTAGTGGCTTGTCTTCATTTTCTTCTGCCTTCACTCAGAGTCAGGATTAAAAACATGAAGGAGATTAATTTTCTCGTGTTTGGGCCTGGTTGTTTATTAAATCTTATATGAAGTACAGAGAGTTCTGCAGCATCTCTAGCTACCAGCAAAAAGTGAGCAAAATGGAGGTGAATCCAGCTAGCTACAATGTCTTTTAAAGCTAAACAGTCCAATAGAGAATTAACACCTATATTATTTATACTTTTGACCCAATAACCAAACTCCTGTGACCCACAGTGCAGCTCTAACCGTCCAACCAGAAACTACTGCCTGAAACCATGAAGAAGAAGGAAGAAGGAGACAACACCCAAAATCCTCCATCTTGTCCCATACCTATTACTATATTCTAAACACCTCAATTCTGAAACCTTTCCCCATGTGCAATTACACACTTCTATTCTAACTACACACTAGTGATTCTAACTCCATCACTCAAATTTGGAAGCATTCTTCAAGGCCTCAGGTCAAAAGCAGTGTTCTCCAGAGGATCAGTGCCAGAAAGCACAGAAAGCTCAAAAATTCCAGGTTTCTGGGTTCAAACACCCACTGACTCTTGTCCTTTCACTGGGCACCAGTGCACAGGGCTGGCCCCACCTTCTCCACACCTTTCACCCAGGTATTGATGTGCACCAGTAAGATCCCCTCAGTTCACTTCTCCCAGCAGTCCCAGCTTTCTCAGCCTTTCCTCATGTGTGATGTGCTCCATTCCCTCAATCATCTTGATGGACCTGAGCTGCCTCGAGCACTCCAGCTGTGACCTCAGCACTCCAGCTGTGGCCTCAGCAGCCCTTCAGAGAGGGGAAGGGTCACTTCCCTCAGCCTGATGGTGCTACTCTGCCCAATGCAGCCCAGGATACCATCAGCCGTCCTTGGCTCTGTTCCACCTGATGACCACCAGAACTGATGCCCTAAGTTTGAGCTTTCATATTTTCCAGATTCTGTATTGCATTAGTATATAACTCTGAACTTCATATAAAGTGTCACCAGTTCTCCTCACAGCTCAGTCACACAAAACAGTCCTTTTCCAGCCCCAGAACCAATGACACTGCTGCAGCTTCAGCCCAAAAAGTGCAAAGAGCAGTGAATTGAGGAGAGCAATCTGTGAGGATGGGACTGCAGAACCTGGAGCTGAAAGAGGAAAATTAATCACAATGTGTAAATGGAACGAAACTTTAAAAAATTTGAAAATGCGTGACCTAGGGTCCATCCTGGGTGTAGACACAGCCAGGCTCATGTACTGACCAAGGGGAATCCTTTAAAAGCCTATTAATAAACACTCACATTGCTGCCCGATACCCCAAACAAAACACAGACTAACAGAGTTAGTTTATGCGGTGCTTTATTCAAAGGGCCCGGAGACCTGCGGACTAGCGTCCAAAGTCAGATCTCACCAGTTCCCATTTTTGTCAGGTTTTTATACCTTTCACAAAGTTGTCTACGTGCAGAAACACACACACACTTCAAGACAATACAGATACATAAATCTTGTAGATATTATTCCTAAAAGTCATAAATTCTACATGCTTGTCTACTCCAAACTGTAGGCCACCCCCCTTAATCCCCCTTGCTTGTCTTCCCACCACCAAAACATTTATTATTTGTTATATTTTAACCTTATCTTAAGTGTTTCTAAAAGGGTTATATATGCTCTACTAAATCCTTTAATTATATTGTAATTCTCAGTACATTCCCAGGCCTGTTTTCCCAGGGCCTGCTTGTGAACTGCTGCCTTCTAAGCCTTAGCATAACTACTACTATTTATAATTCTAATACATTTCATAGTAATTTTACAGATTCGGTATCAACATTATTCCTTGAACTCTGTCAAGAATTTTGCTCAAGTTGAACCTGGCAGGCGCTAATTTAAAAGGGACAAGCTGCCTCAATAAATACCCCAATGCCTCCCCCATGGTCTGTGTGTGTTTCAACACTCTTGGGCTTTCTAGACTCTTCTCAAATGCAAAGAAATCCCTAGGCAATCTTTTCCTAGCTGGAAGTTGGCTTTCCAACGCATTGCAGTGTGTGCCATGGATCTCAGAGGGCAATTCCCGAGGCTGACAGGGTGCTGCTGCTGCTGTGCCTCCCATGGGAGCCCTGCAGGACCAGGGTCAAAGTCCAGCAACTAGGTGGGCTCCCAGAGCACACAGCAAAGGTTGCTTTGTGGCATATTCTCTAGGTGCAAGTGGAGGGGAGTAGGGAAGGGAGGCCCTGACAGGATCCTGGAATGCTTGTGGCTGGAAGCCTGCCCATGGTTCCATCCAGGGTTAGGATGACATGAGGGAGAGGCGCCTCGGCCTCACTGAAGGTGCAAATGAGACCACAGGAGGACAACAAAGGGATTTTATTGGACATGGATTTTATTGAACAAGAAATGGAATATAGGACCATAGATATATTTACTGTATTTTTATCTTCATCTAAGTCTTCTTCATTCCCTTCTTCTTAATTACTTCTACAACTCTTTACTCTCCATTTAACTCTTATTCCTCTTACTCCTATTTTAATTTTTACCCTCTTTTATTACTACTATTTCTTCTGCTTTATCATATTCTTCTTATTCTTCTAATTCTTCTATTCTTCTAATTAATCTTATTCACTTGCTATGCTTGCCGCCATTCTTATCCATTTCTATATTCTTATATTGATAACTATATCTTCATTTACCACTACTACTACTATTTCTTCTTCCTCATCTTCTTATTCCTATTCTCTTATCCCTATTTTTTCATAACTGCTACTACTACTACTATTCCTTAAACTCAACTTTCACTTGTTTTAGAAGAATGGTATGAGGCAAGGTCTTGAGGTCACCTCCATGGAGTAACACCTCCTGTCTGTGCCTGCTCCGATTCAATATCAAGGCATGTTTTCTCTGACAGAGGCATGAGGCATTGGTAGGAGTTGCCCAGGGAGGTGGTGGAGTCGCTGTCTCTCAAGTGTTGAAGGGTTATGCAGAGGTGGCCCTTGGCGACGTGGCGTTGTGGTGATGGTGGTGCTGCCAGGGTACCAGTGGCACTGGGTGACCATCAGGGCCTCTTCCCACTGTTGAAGGTTGGGATTGTGTTCCTTCAATGTATGAGTGGGGAGAATTTTTTTCCCATTGTAATGCTAACAGAACCCGCCGGCTGTGCCCAGGGTTTTGATGGCCCTGGACAGGCGGGTGGGTGGGACCGGAGCTACCCGGAGGGGGATGCGGATTTCCGGGAGCGGGGAGGGGCGGGAGCTACTCAGGGGAGCACGAGGCTTCTGGAGGGGCCCGGCTGTTTTCGGGGAGAGAGAGGGGAGGGGAACTTCTCCAGTCTGCTCGGCGGTGTGAGGAGGTAGGAGACCTGGGGGCCGGCTGCATTCAGCTGCCCAGCATCTGCCCTGCTACCTCGGAGGCGCTGCTGACCACCAAAGACCAAATACTTCCTACCTCTGGGAATATAACTGGTCATCTGGACACAGGATCAGAGTGAAGAGCTCCCACCTGAGCCAGCCCGGCCGCGGCTGTTCCACTCCACCTCCCTGGCTCCCGCCTGCGCCTGCAGCTGTGCCGCCCTGCTACAGTTACACCCCAGGAACGGACACAGACCGAGTGTGTCCGCGTCTAAGAAAGGACTACAACTGACTTTTCTTCTGTTTTTAGTCGGTAATTTTAATAACTACTGTTGTTTTCTACTTGTGCTGTGAGTTAGAGTAGTAAAGAGCTGTTACTTTTACCTCCTTATCTCCGCCTTGAGTCCTTGATTTGAAACAATTATAACACTCGGAGGGTGACATTGATTTCTCTATTTCAAAGGGAAACTTCTGCCGTTTTTGGCAGAACCCTGTCCTAAAACCAGGACAGATTTTGGCGCCAACGTGGGGCTGAGGGCATTAAAAGGCGAGTTAAGAGAGGAGTAGCAGCTCTTAAGCAGCAACATGTTTTCTAGTTTAATCTGGTTTGGGCTCCACGTGGTCACAGATATTTCTCTCCCATTTGCAAGCCCTTTTTGAATATGGGCCCCCTCACCAAATTTATTGTAGCTATGATCCGATTTGTGTTTTGGATTGATTTTGTCAGGAATTCATGGGTTTTTAGTTTTTCTGGAAATTTGCCACATGGATCCTGAGCTATCGTACTCTAACTGCGTGTTTCTGGGGTTATTTCAACAATGGTACTTACTGTGAGGCAATGAATGCAAGGGAAATTTTCTCCCAACCTGTCACCCAGTTTTTTGAGGCTACCCCACCAGTTTTCAAGGATTTCAGATTTGCTTTAATTGCTAGTATTATTATTCCGTGCCTGGTGTTGCTGATGGGCCTGCTTTACTTAGCATTCAGAAACAAGGGAATACTGGCTTGGATAACAACCGTGAAAGATGCTGCCCCAGAGCCTGCCCCTGTCCCTGAGACTAGGGATGCTGCCCCAGAGCCTGCCCCTGTCCCGGGAATAGGGATGCTGCCCCAGAGCCTGCCCCTGTCCCTGAGACTAGAGATGCTGCCCCAGACCCTGCCCCTGTCCCAGAGACTAGGGATGCTGCCCCAGAGCCTGGTGTTGCCCCACAGCCCACTGCAGAAATGAACCAGCCAGAGTGGGTGGGGGTTCTAGTGAAGGAGATACGGGACATGGGCCAGGTGTTGAAGGAGCACTTTTCCCCAGCTAGTGAGAAACCCTCCCCTGCCCTAAAGAGGAGAGTCTGATGGTGCTGCAGTGGAACCCATAGATGTTACATCTGTCCAGGTTCCAGCTGGATCACAGGGGCAGCCACAGCCAGCAGCAGTTGCCCCTGTGGAAACTAGGAAATCTAAGATTAAAACAAAGCACCTAGATAGTGGGGATCAGCCAGGAGGGTCCTCACAGTCAGCAAGGGAGCCAGAGGTTGAGATTGTCACCGAGTCTCTCTCATATGACACTCTCCGTAACCTGCGAAAAGACATTGTGCGACGGGGCCGTGAGCCTTTACAACCTGGTTACTTCGTGTCTGGGACCTTATGGGGAGAGGTGTACAACTGGATGGCACTGAGGCCAGGAATTTGGGATCCTTGTCCCAGGACTCAGGTGTGGACCAGACATTCGTAAGGAGCAAGGCCTCCTTTCCCTTTGGGAACAGCTTCTAATGAGTGTGAGAGAGAAGTTTATCCACAAAGAGAGAATGCAGGAGCACCACCATAGAATGCGCTGGAAGACCATTGATGAAGAGATCCAGTTCCTGGGAGTGAAGTGGCAAGACGGACGGCGCCAGGTCCCCACTGAGGTCATCAATAAGATCACTGCAATGTCAGCACCAACAAGCAAGAAGGAAACACAAGCTTTCCTAGGTGCCATAGGCTTTTGGAGAATGCATATCCCTGAATACAGCCAGATTGTGAGCCCTCTCTACCTGGTCACCCGCAAGAAGAATGATTTCCACTGGGGCCCTGAACAGCAGCAAGCCTTCGCCCAGATCAAGCAGGAGATCGCTCATGCTGTAGCCCTTGGCCCAGTCAGGACAGGACCAGAGGTAAAGAATGTTCTCTACTCTGCAGCCGGGAACCATGGTCTGTCCTGGAGCCTTTGGCAGAAGGTGCCTGGTGAAACTCGAGGCCGACCCCTGGGATTCTGGAGCAGAGGTTACAGAGGTTCTGAAGCCAATTACACCCCGACGGAGAAGGAAATCTTGGCTGCCTATGAAGGAGTTCAAGCTGCCTCAGAGGTAATTGGCACAGAAGCACAACTTCTCCTGGCACCCCGACTGCCAGTGCTGGGGTGGATGTTCAAAGGAAAGGTTCCTTCTACCCACCATGCCACCGACGCCACATGGAGCAAGTGGATTGCCCTCATCATGCAGCGCGCCCGCATTGGTAACCCAAACCGCCCTGGGATTTTGGAGATAATTACAAACTGGCCAGAAGGTGAAGATTTTGGTCTCGCCGAGGAGGAGGAGCAGAAGCAAGTGACCCGAGCTGAAGAAGCCCCACCGTACAACCAGCTGCCAGCAGATGAAATGTGCTACGCTCTTTTCACCGACGGTTCCTGTCGCATCGTGGGAATGAATCGGAAGTGGAAAGCAGCCGTCTGGAGCCCCACATGACAGGTTGCACAAGCTACCGAAGGAGAAGGTGGATCAAGCCAACTTGCTGAACTCAAAGCTGTTCAGCTGGCCTTGGACATTGCTGAGAGAGAAAATGGCCAAAGCTCTACCTCTACACTGATTCATGGATGGTAGCCAATGCTCTGTGGGGCTGGCTGGAAAGGTGGAAAAAGGCTGACTGGCAACGTAGAGGAAAGCCAATCTGGGCTGCTGATGAGTGGAAAGACATTGCCACTCGGATAGAGAAGCTACCCGTGAAAGTCCGCCATGTGGATGCCCATGTTCCCAAGAGTCGGGCTAGTGAAGAACACCGCACAACGAGCGGGTAGATCAGGCTGCACAGATAGAGGTGTCAAAGATAGACTTAGATTGGGAACACAAGGAGAATTGTTCCTGGCTCGATGGGCCCATGATGCCTCAGGTCATCAGGGCAGAGACGCCACCTATAAGTGGGCACGAGACCAAGGGGTGGATCTAACCATGGACAGTATTTCCCAGGTTATCCATGACTGTGAGACGTGTGCTGCCATCAAGCAAGCTAAGCGGGTGAAGCCCCTCTGGTATGGTGGGCGATGGTCCAAATACAAGTACGGAGAGGCCTGGCAGATTGACTACATCACACTGCCTCAGACCCGCCAAGGCAAGCGCTACGTCCTGACCATGGTGGAAGCCACCACCAGGTGGTTGGAGTCATACCCTGTGCCCCACGCTACTGCTAGGAACACCATCCTAGGCCTGAAAAACAAGTCCTTTGGAGACATGGTACCCTGAGAGAATTGAGTCAGACAATGGGACTCATTTCAAAAATAGCCTTGTTAGCACCTGGGCTAAAGAACATGGCATTGAGTGGGTGTACCATATTCCCTACCATGCACCAGCGGCTGGGAAAGTCGAACGGTGCAATGGCCTTCTTAAAACCACCTTAAAAGCACTTGGTGGGGGGACTTTTAAGAACTGGGAGATTAATTTACCAAAGGCCACATGGTTAGTGAATACCCGAGGTTCCACTAACCGAGCAGGTCCTGCCCAATCTGAGCCTTTGGGAACACCAGATGGAGATAAGGTCCCAGTGGTACACCTGAGAGGCATGTTAGGGAAAACTGTTTGGGTGAACTCTGCCTCCAGCAAAGACAATCCTGTTCGTGGGGTGGTTTTCGCTCAAGGACCAGGTTGCACTTGGTGGGTGATGCAAAAGGATGGAGAGACCCGATGCATCCCCAAGGAGACCTTGTTCTAGGGTGAATTATCTATGATACTGTGCCTGTAACTGCCTGTATGTATATGATTTAAAGGTTTTTATTTTGCTGTAGCATGTTGGCATGGGAAAAAAATTGAGGTGGATAATGTTGAAGGTTGGGATTGTGTTCCTTCAATGTATGAGTGGGGAGAATTTTTCCCATTGTAATGCTAACAGAACCCGCCGGCTGTGCCCAGGGTTTTGATGGCCCTGGACAGGCGGGTGGGTGGGACCGGAGCTACCCGGAGGGGATGGATTTCCGGGAGCGGGGAGGGGCGGAGCTACTCAGGGGAGCACGAGGCTTCTGGAGGGGCCCGGCTGTTTTCCGGGAGAGAGAGGGGGAGGGGGAACTTCTCCAGTCTGCTCGGGCGGTGTGAGGAGGTAGGAGACCCGGGGCCGGCTGCATTCAGCTGCCCAGCATCTGCCCTGCTACCTCGGAGGCGCTGCTGACCACCAAAGACCAAATACTTCCTACCTCTGGGAATATAACTGGTCATCTGGACACAGGATCGGAGTGAAGAGCTCCCACCTGAGCCAGCCCGGCCGCGGCTGTTCCACTCCACCTCCCTGGCTCCTGCCTGCGCCTGCAGCTGTGCCGGCCCTGCTACAGTTACACCCCCAGAACGGACACAGACCGAGTGTGTCCGCGTCTAAGAAAGGACTACAACTGACTTTTTCTTCTGTTTTTCGTCAGTAATTTTAATAACTACTGTTGTTTTCTACTTGTGCTGTGAGTTAGAGTAGTAAAGAGCTGTTACTTTTACCTCCTTATCTCCGCCTTGAGTCCTTGATTTGAAACAATTATAACACTCGGAGGGTGACATTGATTTCTCTATTTCAAAGGGAAACTTCTGCCGTTTTTGGCAGAACCCTGTCCTAAAACCAGGACACCCACCTTGATGACTCCATGGGATTCACTGCTGAGCCCCTGGATCCCAGTGTGCCCATGGCTGCTGCTGGGGGATGGGCACAGCGGTGCCTTTGGGTGTTAGGGGAGAAGGCCGTGGGCAGCTGAGGCTGCGGGGCCATGTCCAGGCCAAGGCCGCCCGTGTGTCCCGCTGGGCCCCCGCGCAGTGCCCGGGCCAGCCGCCATCTGCAGCCAGCCTGGCGCTGGCACAGACACTACTGCTGCGGCTGTGGGCTCAGGCAGGGCCAGCAGAACAGCGCGCCAGCCGCCCCCGCAGCGCCAGCGCCCGCAGCGCCCGTCTGAGGCGGCCGGGCCGTGTGCTGGGGGCAGCCGGCTGCTGCCTGGGGGCCTGCCCAGCTGAGGGGCCAGGGGGCTCCACGGCCCTGCCTTGGGCCCCTGCTGGGCCACGGAGCCTTGGGGCTGCGGGGAGGAAGGGAGGCGTGGAGCGACTCTGCTGCCGGGCCCTCAGCCCAGGCCTCCCGAGGGACCGGCACGCTCAGTCCCTCTGCCGCCAGCGCTGCCAGGCTTTGGGCCCTGCCGCCTTCTTCACGCAGCTCAATGAAGCTGAGTTTGTCCCACTCGTCCTCATCCTGCGGCAAGGGAGAGGGCCCGAAGCTGAAGATGCTCAGCTGGGAGTCACAGGTGCTCCTGTTGTCTTCCTCCTGGAGGTCTTGGCTCATGGCGTCCCAGTACAGGAGATCTTCTGGGCACAGCTCTGGCTCAAGCAGTTTTCCCAGTCGGAGAGGCCTCGGCTGCTGGCTTCTCCTTGGGTCAGCTCTGCTTCTGCCTCACCTTGCCACTCCTGGTGGTATTCCCAGCCTGGATCATTCCCAACTGGGGTCCCCTCCTCTCTCCCTGTTTCTGCCCAGAGTGACTCCCACTGTGCCTCCTCCTGCTGCTCACTGGGGCTCTGGTTTCCCAGTGGGCTGGGTGCAGGGCCGGGGGAGCAGCTGGAGCTGTGTAGGGCAGGGACTCGGCTCTGTGCCCCTGCTGATGGCAGCTTTTCCCCTCGGGGCAGCTCTCCCAGTGCCACATCTCCCCGCTGCACTTTCACAGCCACCATCCGCTGGTACAAATCGCCCGCTCTGCACGGGGACACATCCTTCTCTGCTGTTCCTTGTACCACTTGGTACAATTCCCAGCCTGTTGCTCCCTGCCACAGGTGAAGGCCTCGGGCCTGAGCTTCTCCCCATTGTGAAGGCTTGACATCGGTGTCTTGACATTGGTTCTCTTCTTCCTCCATGATGGCAAAGAGCCCGTCCTTCTCCTCAGTGTCTGGCTGTGGCCAGACTGAGGCACCCACAGCCCCCACCAAGGGCCCACTGAGGGCCTGGTCTTGCCCCCAGCTGGGCATGGGCCTGCGTGGCCGAGCGGACATGGGCCTTACTTTGCCACCTTTGGGCCTTGCCTTGCCACCCTCCATCGGTGAGGTCAAGGTGCACTGACAGATCCCGGGAGCTGCTTCCTGCTGTGAGAGTGGCTCTCACGGGACTGGGCACCCCAGGGCTCTGCACCCCTTATATACCCCTCAGCCAGGGTGGGGCTGTCCGATGTCACAAAGGTCTCTGGACACCGCGTGTCGCGCATCACCGAGTGTCACAAAGGGCCACGCCCATGCTCCTTCATCAGCCGAGCCCATTGGAAGTTGCATGGAGGAGGCCCCAGACTTTGGCACTTGTAGCCCTTGGTGTGTCCAGCCCCCTCCCCCAGTGCCCACTGTGCCATGGTGCTACTGAACAGCCTGACACCCCCCCTGCAGAGCCCTGCCTTTGGAGAGTGGGCTACTCTGGGCACCAGCCACTGGCCAGGTGGATGCAGCCAGGGACTCGTGGCCAGTGGCTCCATGTGCAGCTGCAGGCTGGGGATGAGGGCTGTCCCTCAGGGCTCTGCTTTGGCCCTTTTGGGGCTCTTGTGGCTTCCCCAAGGGCACAGGCAGTGGATCAATCTCCCCCTCAGCACATCCCCTCAGCTGGGGCCATGCACAGGGACCTGGGCAAACCTGACATGTGGGACCAGGAGAACCTCACAGGGTCCCACAAGGCCGAGAGTGCCAGGTGCTGCACCTGGCCCAGGGCAATTCCTGAGTCCTGGGTTCATCCAGGCCAGAAGAGCCTTCAGACCTGTCAGTTTGGTGCCACCTGCCTGGCTGCTCCCACAGCTCCAGAGCAGCATTTGGCTGGGTCCTGGGCCTTTCCTGTGTCCGTGCCCACTCCCAGCAGAGCCGGCCAGAGGGCAGCACCCCCGGCCTGTGCCTCTGCCCCTGTGGGCAGTGTCCGGGAATGTCCTTGCAGCAGAAAGTGCTGGAGAGAGCCCAGGGCCAAAGAGGCTCTCCCCTTCAGGCACTGCTTCTTCAGTGCATTGAAATATTTCCAGTGCTGGAGTGGGCTGAGTTGTTTTCTGGATATTATTTGAGAATTTTTCTCCAGTTGTGCCTGGCATTGGCTTATTTACAGGGAGAAGCTGCCTCAATAAACACCCCAATGCCTGCCCCAGGTTTGTGTGTGTTTTCAGCAGTTCGCACCATGGATCTCAGTGAGCAAATGCCGTGTGTTGGGAGTTGGATTTTTTCCCTTCTAGTCTCTATGGAATTTTCCTCTTTTTGATGTTAAGAAAACTTGTTGGCAACACTTGAGCATGGGTGGCCATAGATAAAGGGCATGGAGGGGAGGGGGAACCCCTCAAGAGCAGTTGGGAAATGAGGTGGGGAGTAGCTGGGCTCTCTCTCTCACTCTCTCACCCGTGGTCAGAGGAAGACGTCCCGTGCTGCTCCCTACCTCCCCTGCCATCCCAACAGCGGGAGCCATGTTCGCTGCTGTCACACACTGCACTGCTGCCTTCCTGCTTCAGCCTGCTCCCTCTGAGCATGCAGCCGAGTGCCGCCACCCACACGGAGAGCGGGAGTCCCTCCTGCATCCTTCTCCCAGCTGGGCACTGCCGCCATCATCCCAGCCCTCCTCAGCTGCACAGGACCTGCGCTGCCTCCCCATCACCGGCACTGAGCGCAGGGAGAGGGTGTCTGCGGCCAGAAGGGACTGGGACTGACTTACTGTTCCGTTGTGTTGTTAATTTTCATACCTGTTGTAGCTTTTGTTTGTCTTGTAGCTATGTAAGTAAAGAACAGTTATTCCTAACCCCATATCTTTGTTTGAGAGCCTCTTAATTTCAAAATTATAATGAATTGGAGTGAGGGAGATTTCACTCTCCATCTCATGGAGGGATTCCTGTCTTTCTTGGCAAATACCTGTCTTTGAAACCAGGGCACCAAAGCTGCCAGGATGCTGCTGCTGCTGTGCCTCCCAAGGGAGCCCTGCAGGACCAGGATCAAAGTCCAATAGCTGGGTGGGCTCCCAGAGCACACAGCAAAGGTTGCTTTGCTGCATATCCTCCAGCTAGAAGCAAAGGGAAGTAGGGAAGGGAGTCCCTGACAGGATTCTGGAATGCTTGTAGCTGGAAGCCTGCCCATGACTCCATCCAGGATTAGGATGCCATGAGGGAGAGGCGCCTTTGCCTCACTGAAGTGCAAATGAGAACTCAGGAGGACAACAAAGGGATTTTATTGGACAAGGATTTTATTGAACAGGAGAGGGGAGCTAGGAACATAAAAATATTTACTATTTGGTCAACTAATTTTTCTTCTTTCCCTTCTTCTAAATTGCTTCTACTATCCTATCTTCTTCATCTTACTTTTATTCTTCTTATTCCTATTTATTTCTTTATTTAATTCTTATTTATTATTATTTCTTCTTCTTTATCATATTCTTCTTATTCTTGTAATTCTTCTATTCTTCCAATTAATCTTCTTCAATTGTTATGCTATCCGTGTTTCTTATCGATTTCTATATTCTTATATTTATAACAATTTTTTCATTTACCATGACTACTTATATTTCGTCTTCATCATCATCTTCTTATTCTTATTCCTATTTTCTTATCCCTATTTATTTGAAACTACCAATATTTCTTAAACTTTCATTTGATTTGGAAGAATGGTATGAGTCAAAGTCCTGTGGTCACCTCTATGGAGTAACACCTCCTGTCTGTGCCTGCTCCGATTCAATATCAAGGCATGTTTTCTCTGACAGAGGCATGAGGCATTGGTAGAAGTTGCCCAGGGAGGTGGTGGAGTCGCTGTCTCTCAAGTGTTGAGGGTTATGCAGAGGTGGCCCTTGGCGACGTGGCATTGTGGTGATGGTGGTGCTGCCAGGGTACCAGTGGCACTGGGTGACCATCAGGGTCTCTTCCCACCTTGATGACTCCATGGGATTCACTGCTGAGCCCCTGGATCCCAGTGTGCCCCATGGCTGCTGCTGGGGGCTGGGCACAGCGGTGCCTTTGGGTGTTGGGGAGAAGGCCATGGGCAGCTGAGGCTGCGGGGCCATGTCCAGGCCAAGGCCGCCCGTGTGTCCCGCTGGGCCCCACGCAGTGCCCGGGCCAGCCGCCATCTGCAGCCAGCCTGGCGTTGGCACAGACACTACTGCTGCGGCTGTGGGCTCAGGCAGGGCCAGCAGAACAGCGCCCGCAGTGCCAGCGGTGCCCACAGCGCCCGCAGCGCCCGCAGCGCCCGTCTGAGGCGGCCGGGCCATGTGCTGGGGTCAGCCGGCTGCTGCCTGGGGGCCTGCCCAGCTGAAGGGCCAGGGGGCTCCATGGCCCTGCCTTGGGCCCCTGCTGGGCCACGGGAGCCTCGCTGGTGCAGGGAGGGAAGCCAGGCACGGAGTGACTGCGCTGCCGGGCCCTCAGCCCAGGCCTCCCGGGACAGGCACGCTCAGCCCCTCGGCCGCCAGAGCTGCCAGGCTTTGGGCCCTGCCGCCTTCTTCATCCAGCTCCAGGATGCTGAGCTTGTCCCAGTCATCCTGCTCCCGCGTGTTATAGGTAATATACGAATCAAACCGAATTAAAAGGTTAAATTGGCAAATTTTATTTTCGCGACCAAAAATACGGTCCTGCAAAGCCACAGCCGGAAAGAACAACACCGAGCCCGGGTTCGGAGTTGGGTGAGCACATGATATTACCCAGCCTCTGTCGTGTGATGTGCTCTGGTGCCTGTGACATCACAATGGTCAGGGCTGTATGTGCTCTGGTGCCTGTGACATCACAAGGAGCAGGGCTGTGATGTGCTCTGGTGCCTGTGACATCACAAGGGTCAGGGCTGTGATGTGCTCTGGTGCCTGTGACATCACAAGGGTCAGGGCTGTGATGTGCTCTGGTGCCTGTGACATCACAAGGAGCAGGGCTGTGATGTGCTCTGGTGCCTGTGACATCACAAGGGTCAGGGCTGTGATGTGCTCTGGTGCCTGTGACATCACAAGGGTCAGGGCTGTGATGTGCTCTGGTGCCTGTGACATCACAAGGAGCAGGGCTGTGATGTGCTCTGGTGCCTGTGACATCACAAGGGTCAGGGCTGTGATGTGCTCTGGTGCCTGTGACATCACAAGGAGCAGGGCTGTGATGTGCTCTGGTGCCTGTGACATCACAAGGGTCAGGGCTGTGATGTGCTCTGGTGCCTGTGACATCACAAGGGTCAGGGCTGTGATGTGCTCTGGTGCCTGTGACATCACAAGGGTCAGGGCTGTGATGTGCTCTGGTGCCTGTGACATCACAAGGGTCAGGGCTGTGATGTGCTCTGGTGCCTGTGACATCACAAGGAGCAGGGCTGTGATGTGCTCTGGTGCCTGTGACATCACAAGGGTCAGGGCTGTGATGTGCTCTGGTGCCTGTGACATCACAAGGGTCAGGGCTGTGATGTGCTCTGGTGCCTGTGACATCACAAGGAGCAGGGCTGTGATGTGCTCTGGTGCCTGTGACATCACAAGGGTCAGGGCTGTGATGTGCTCTGGTGCCTGTGACATCACAAGGGTCAGGGCTGTGATGTGCTCTGGTGCCTGTGACATCACAAGGGTCAGGCTGTGATGTGCTCTGGTGCCTGTGACATCACAAGGGTCAGGGCTGTGATGTGCTCTGGTGCCTGTGACATCACAAGGAGCAGGGCTGTGATGTGCTCTGGTGCCTGTGACATCACAAGGGTCAGGGGGCTGTGATGTGCTCTGGTGCCTGTGACATCACAAGGAGCAGGGCTGTGATGTGCTCTGGTGCCTGTGACATCACAAGGGTCAGGGCTGTGATGTGCTCTGTGCTCTGGTGCCTGTGACATCACAAGGACATCACAGGGCTGTGATGTGCTCTGGTGCCTGTGACATCACAAGGGGCAGGGCTGTGATGTGCTCTGGTGCCTGTGACATCACAAGGGTCAGGGCTGTGATGTGCTCTGGTGCCTGTGACATCACAAGGAGCAGGGCTGTGATGTGCTCTGGTGCCTGTGACATCACAAGGGTCAGGGCTGTGATGTGCTCTGGTGCCTGTGACATCACAAGGAGCAGGGCTGTGATGTGCTCTGGTGCCTGTGACATCACAAGGAGCGGGGCTGGCTGTGATGTGTTCGGTGCCTGTGTCGGCACAACGAACCCGCCATAGCCCCATGCCGCCCCCTCCCCCCACAGCGAGCCCCGAGCCCCCGCAGAACCGAGCGCGGCTCCCACCTGCGCTGGGGCCGCCTCCGAGCTCCGCCGCCGCCTCACCGGGCTCCGGCCGCTGCCGCCGCTCCCGGGCCCACACAGACGCTGCCAAAATGGCGCCTTTGGCCCCGGGCCGGGTTTGTCTCCGCGCTGCCCAATCAGTGCTGGAGAACAAGGAGTGACAGCAGAGTCAGCCAATGGCAGCGAGGGGCGGGCTGGTCTATCCCCCAGCAGCAGTCCCGGAGCTCTCGCAGGCCGTTGGCGCTTCCAGACTCGGGCAGGCCCCGGCCCGGGCTGAGGGTGAAGGAGCCGCTGCTGCCCTGAACCGCCGGGAGCTCGGCCTGAGCTTGAGCTGGAGCTGAACGCGCCAGGAGCGGCTGCTGAGGCCCAGATGGAGCAGGGACCCATCCAGTCCCGGCAGGAGCCCGGGCCGGAGCAGGGGGTGCCTGAGTGACGCCCCGAGCCCGTGGAAGCCCCTGCAGGGCCATGGAAGTGGCTCCTGGCGGGACTTGTGAGCCTGTGGGGGATCCCTGCTAGAGCAGTCTGTTCCTGAGGGGCTGTGTCCCGTGGGAGGGATCCCAGGCTGAAGCAGGACAAGGATTCCTGTCCCTGAGGGGGAGGCTGTGACATGACCTGACTGTGACCACCATGCCCTGTGCCTCTGGGTGGGGAGAGGGGAGGGAATATGGGATAAAGTTAAGCCTGGGAAGAAGGGAGATTTGGCTAACTTGTGTGATAACTGATAAAAGATTTGTGTTAATCATAAAAGTATTGGGGTTTGTATAAACCAGAATACTAAGGGCTGAAGTGAAGCATAGACACTAGATAGAGGAAAATATATGATTAAATCATTCTGTTTTAAATCCCCCTGTTATGAATATTATGTTTTCTAAATAAGTCCAGTTTGCAAAATCAGACTTTCCAATAGATTTTACAAAATGATACTGCCTGCCTTTGTTTGATCAATGCTGCCTATGTACAAAGACCAGACTTCCCAATTTTTGCCGTTTTTATTATCTACCAAGACCAGATAGTTATCTATGAGACTATCGCCCAGATGTTTATTCGACCACCACTGCTTACCTGGCAAAATTATGACAGCAAAAAAACATTGATTATAACGAGAAACCATACTATAGGAAGAGGCTACAAACCAAGGTTTGATGGAGCGTGGAGTGGGCGGTGACCCCCCACGTTCCCCAGTGCTGCTTGCTCTGTCTATATAAAATAAAGCAATATAAATTTTGTTAAATATTGAGACTTTTTGTTTCTCATTTATAACAATTTGGTGCCAAACCTGGGACGTCCTTGGAGCCCTGAGAGGCACTGTGATTTTGGGGCTCCCCACTACTGTGGCCCTGGTTGGTCAGTGGTTCTCGGGACCCAACGACCTCATATAGAGACTGAGCAAGGAAAGAGCTCCCGGAAGATCGTGGCAAAATCACCTGTAATTCTCGTGCACAAAGACCCAGACAGGATCATAGAAGCTGTAAGTAATTGTCTGGTTTGGTGGAGGTGACTGTGTGCTTGCCTGAATGAGACGTGGATTTTGCCATGAAGTGAGAGCAGAGCCCTTCTATCCGCGGTTCCGGTATCCCGCCAGGGACCCGGCCAGTGAAGGGACAAAGCGAGTGAGGGGAGGCTGCTTTTCCCATCCTAGCCCAGGGAGAAGCTGGGGTCTTTTCCCATCCCAGCCCAGGCAGAGGTGGGACCTGGGCAGAGAAAAGCAGAGAGCAACACACGAGTCACAGAGGGAAGAGGGAAAGCTGCTTTTCCCATCCCAGCCCAGGTAGAGGCAAAACTCCTTCCCATCCTGACCCGGGCGGATCACAAGGGGGAGCACAAACACCTCAAGACAGTCTCCTGAGGTAAAAATGAGACAAAGAAAGAGTAAGGTTTTAAGTCTGAATGACCCATGAAGGGGTTCAAGTTCCTGTGATCCACAAAGAAATGAAGATAAGACAAGTAGATTGCCAGAAATACCACCAGAAAGCCCTTTGGGAATAATACTAAGATGTTGGGACACAGGGGAGTTATACAAAGGCCATCTAAAGAAAAATTGTAAAGAGAGGATATGGGACAAGAAAATGTTCCAGGAGGATGAATAGGGGCATGAGGAACTAACTGTATGTACTGGGGACCTTACCATCTAAAGGGCCCTTGATAAAACTAAGAATTGGTCCCCAGGGAGGGGAGGTGGAATTTTTAGTAGATACAGGAGCCAAAAAATCCACAATTAAACATCCACCAAAAAGGTGCAAACCTAGCACTCGTAGTTGGAGCAAAAGGTGAACCATCTTGGGTCCCTGTTATTAAAATGTGCAAACTGAGACATAGAGCAAAACTGAATGAAATGATCTGTCAGAGGCAGAAAATAATTTTTGGGGAGGGATTTAATAATAGCACTGCATTTGAAAACTGAAGTATCCCAAGGGCAACTTACAATTTATGCCTTCACCCAAAAGGATGAGGAACAAATATGTCCTGAGGTGTGGCATACCCCTGGGGAAATAGGGAAGTTAAAAATAAAACCTACCAAAGTGAAAATCACTGTTCCCGATCTGACTATCCGAGTTTTTCAATTCCAATATCACTGGAAGTGAGATGGGGCCTTAAGCCTGTCATAGAAAACTTTTTGCAACAAGGGACTTTAGAACCACATATGTCCCCACATAATACTCCTATTTTCCCTGTCAAAAAGACAGACAGGAATTACAGATTGGTACAAGATTTGAGGACTATAAACCAACAAACTGTTACCAAATTTCCTGTAGCAGCAAACCCTTACACTCCCTTAAATCAGCTGTCCCCTGACTACACTTGGTACAGTGCAATAGATCTAAAAGATGCCTTCTGGGCATGCCCATTAGCAAAAAGTAATAGAGATTATTTTGCCTTTGAATGGGAAGACCCTGATAAGGGCAGAAAACAACAATTGCATCAGACAGTATTGCCTCAGGGCTTTACAGAATCCCCCAACCTCTTGGGCAAGCCCTAGAAGAATTGATGCAGTCTTTTGAGCCACCAGAAGGGGTGAAATTGTTACAATATGTAGATAAGCCATTAATAGCAGGAAAAGACAAGAAATCTACTAGAAATGGGACTATAAAACTTTTAAACTTTTTGAGACAACAGGGTTTGAAGGTATCCAAAGCTAAATTACAATTCACAAAACCAGAAGTAAAATATTTAGGATATTGGCTAAGTAAAGGGAAAAAGAATCAGGATCCTAATAGAGTCTCTGGAATACTAAGCCTGGGACCTCCAAAGACCAAACAAGAAGTGAGGAAAAGTTTGGGACTGCTCAGTTACTATCGTCAGTGGATAGAGGGATTTAGTGAGAAAGTGAAATTGCTATATGAAAAACTTATCACTAATCGCCTAAAATGGACAGAGGAGGATGCTAAAAGTTTTCTCCTGGATTTGGAGAGACCATTTGAATTATCTGTAAACACCTCTGATCAAACAGCATATGGGGTGCTCACTCAGGAATGGGCAGGCAGTCAAAGGCCAGTGGGATATTATTCCAAACTGCTGCACCCTGTCAGTCGGGGCTGGCCCACATGTCTACAGGCCCGAGTGGCCACAGCACTTTAACTGAAGAAGCCCAAAAGTCACCTTTGGGGGTACACACCCCCCATAATGTAAGGGGAATTCTGAATCAAAAATCTGAGAAATGGCTAACTGATGCCCCAATATTAAACTATGAAGCTGTTCTAATCACTTCCCCAGTCAGAGAGCTAAAAGCAACAACTGCTCAAAGTCCTGCACAATTCCTATATGGGGATCCATGAGAAAATTTAGAACATGATTGTGTGGACATTACAGAGTTACAAATAAAAATTGGACCTGACCTGGGGGAAGTTGAACTTAAGGATGGAGTAAAATTGTTTATAGACGGGTCTTCCAGAGAAGTAGAAGGAAAAAGAAAATCGGGACATGCCATAGTAGGAGGAGAAGAATTAAAATCAGTAGAATCCGGACCCTTAAACGCAACATGGTGCTCAGGCTTGTGAACAATTCACTCTTTACAGGGCACTAACTCACTTAAAGGGTTTTAAAGGGACCATATATACAGATTCTAAGTATGCCTATGGCGTAGTCCACACATTCAGTAAAATTTGGGAAAAAAGCAGGTTAATTAACACTCAAGGATGGGGATTGATACATCAAGAATTAATTGTTAGAATACTAGAGGTTCTCAGGGGCCCCACTGAAATTGCTGTGGTCCACATAAGAGGGCACCAAAAAGGAACAAGCTATCATACAAGAGGGAATAATCTGGCTGACAAAGAAGCAAAAAAAGCAGCATTGAAGCAAAAACCAGTTTCTGTATTAAGTGCTACAGTTAGAGATCCCAGCTCCAACCAGGAATTACAGAAGCTATTTACCCCTCAGGAAAAAGAAGCCATAAAGAAATTAAAGGCAGAATAGCATGAGAATAAATGGGTTTTACCAGATGGTAGGGAAATTTTATCTAAAACCCAGGCCAGACAAATTAGTGAACAATTACATCAACAAACTCATTGGGGAACCAAAGCACTAGCAGACCAATTTTTAAAATTTTTTGGATGCATTGACATTTTTGATATTGCAAAGCAGAGCGTCCAGAGTTGTTTAACTTGTCAGAAAATTAATAAAAAAAGTATGCGACAAGGTCCATCAGGACGATGGAAAACTGCTTACAGACCCTTTGAAAGAATATAAACAGATTTTACAGAATTACCAAAAATAGGAAGGTGGAAATATTTACTAGTAACAGTAGACCAATTAACTCACTGGGTAGAGGCATACCCTGCAGCTGGAGCCACATCACAAGTGGCAGCCAAAATATTGATAGAACACGTAATACCAAGGTATGGCCTGGTCCGAGCAATAGACTCAGACCAGGGGACGAACTTTGCATCAAAGGTGCTTAAGTGACTGAACTCAGCACTAGGCATCAGCTGGGAGTATCACACACCCTGGCACCCTCAGAGTTCTGGGAGAGGTGAAAGGATGAATCAGACGTTAAAACAACAGCTGTCAAAATTAACGATTGAGAATAAAATGCCATGGACAAAGTGCCTCCCACTAGCCCTGTCCAATATACGAACGATGCCAAATTTGAACAGGGATTTCACCATATGAAATGCTCTATGGTATGCCTTGCCCTAAAGGAGCACGCCTTGATCCAGCCTTAGTTCAGGACCCTTCCCTCCAGAATTACATAACAATCAACAAAAACTTGCAAGAATTAAGGAAGAAAGGAATTTTAGCTCAAACCGTCCCTCTAGGATTGGCCATACATAAGATTAAGCCAGGACAATGTGTTAATTAAAGTATGGAAAGAAGAAAGTCTAGATCCAAAATGGGAAGGACCATATTTAGTTCTGTTAACGACTGAAACAGCTGTATGGACAGCTGAAAAGGGATGGACACATGTAAGTATAGTCAAAGGTCCTGTAACCCCTCCTACTGCAGGTTGGGCAGTGACATCTGAGCCTGGAGACCTCACAGTTGGAATTCAGAGACTTGATGTTGATACTGGATCAATTTGTCTCAAAGTTCACCCAGTCAGGACTGAAAGTCACCTGTCCTGAACCTGGGTGTGACTGTAACCCATTCATCAAAAAAGGTGTCCATATTGTACTGAGTTGTGGTGGTGTCATTCCTATGGTGGGTATCTTCCATTCGCATTATGTGTCCAATGTAAAAGAAACCAACATAAGGAAACTGTTAAGGTACTTAATACCCTATCAGCACAAGGAAAAATCAAAATCGATAATCATAACTGGTGGAAGTTATTTGAGAATGGAAAGAGAGGAAAAAGGAAAGCCAGAGCAGAGGAATGGGCAAAAGGGTGCCGGAAAGGGTTGCATATACCGTGCTGTTTCAGTTGTACCTAATACTGGAACATTAGAGCTAAAAGCTGGGACAAAATTAAGAAACGCCACCAAAAGAGAGAGACAAAGTGGGAGACCCCAGGACATACTCCCTGCTGCCGAGAAGATTAAACAAACCTTGGCTACTGGCAGCAAGCCCATAGGCCTTGAGGGAGGCAGAGGGATGAAATTAGTCATGGAAGTCATCCTATTGCTAATTATGATGCTTGTTCCAAGTGTTACCAGATAATTGGGTATGGCAGAGCATGGTATCCACCCTTGCCTTCCACACACATATCAATTCAACCTGCTATAATAAGCACAACTTAGAAACTTGCACTATTACAGGAAAAAGTTACTGGGTAGCGACCAGTTTGGGAAAAGGAGGGTGGGCTCCATCGGCATACCAAAGTTGCCCAGTAGGAGAAGCATACCTCTGCTTCACAAAAGAAGGTATGTGAGGATATTCAGATCAGGCAGGAGGTGCAAGATCACTATAAGGAGGAATTGATAAAGAATATAACTAAAACGTTCAAGGGAACAAGGACAAATCGTGACGGAAGTTTTAACTTGTACGAGAAATTGAAACAACAATCTGGCAAATGGGACTTACCCACCTCAGGAAAAGAATTTATTTGTGGAATTAATCAAAGTAATTACTACTGAACTTAACTGACTGTTGGATCTGTGGAGGAATGCAGATGATTGATTACAGCCATGGAGCGGGGAGGGATTAGGCCCAGAGCAGTTGCTGCAGTGGAATCAAATGGAAATATCGAGGGGAGTGAATAGACCTAAAGGAGGAGTTCTAAGTCATGAGGTAACAGGAGAGGTATGTATAACACGTCAGGGAACTAACTTTACCCAATATGTGGGGCATATCCCCTCTAAGACTATCCTGATTACAAATACAAGCAGTCAGCCTTGGTGGCCCGAAGCTCCAAAAGGATATTGGGGAAAGTTAAGTAAAGGTAATTGTATAAAGAACAATTTTACAGGACTATGCTGGTATAATAAGAATAGAGCTAATCCATACAAAGAAGTAAAAAGTGTAAGAACCTACTGGCAACAACCTGAATCACTTAAACTAAACTGGAAAGCCCCAGACAAAATATTTTGGATCTGAGGGAAAACAGCTTATAATATCCTACCAAAAAGATGGAGGGGGACATGTACTCTAGGGATGATCCAGCCTGCGTTTTTTACATTACCAAAGAAAAAGGTAATAGAGTGTTAGGAGTTTCCTTGTATAAAGCTTTGTATCAAAAGAAAAGGAGCCCAGCCATAGGGGGAACACAAATCTGGAAGGATGATAAATGGCCCCCAGAACGAATTATCGAGTACTATGGACCAGACCTGGGCTCAAGATGGGAGCTAGGGCTATCACACTCCAATTTATATGCTAAACAGAATTATCAGGCTACAAGCCATAATAGAAATTACCTCCAATTGAACAGCCTGAGCAATGGAATTGATAGCTGAACAACTTACTCAAACTAGAGCAGCAGTAGATCAAAATCAACTAGCCCAGGACTATCTATTAGCTGAAGAAGGAGAAGTGTGTGGGAAGTTCAATAATTCTGAATGTTGCTTAGAAATAGATAATAATGGTGAAGTAATTACTAAAATTGCAGAAGAAATAAAACAAATAGCCCATGTACCTGTACAAACCTGGAACTCTATGCTTAATAATAATTAGTGGAATAACCTAATAGGGGGAGCGCAGTGAAAAAAACCTAAGTTTTATGTTAATGTGCATTATTAGGACTACTGTTCATCCCCTGTCTTGTTCCACCCTTCATTCGAATAATCCAATCGGGGGTTCAAGGAATGCAAGGTGCTACAATACCAATACATCCTGAGTCAACAACAAAACTAATAACAGTGAATGAATTAAATCTAGTACAAAAACCACTGACAAAATTTGAAGCCCGAATATGTATCAATCGGTAAAAAAAAAAGAAGTGGGGAAATTGTGATAATTGATAAAAGACTCATGTTAATCATAGAAGTATTGGGGTTTGTATAAATCAGAATACTGAGGTCTGAAATGAAGCATAAACACTAGATAAAGGAAAATATATGATTAAATCATTCTGGTTTTAATCCCCCTGTTACGAATATTATGTTTTCTAAAATAAGTTGTACCTACTACCAGTCTGCAAAATTACTTTCCCATAGTCCGACAGAT
This sequence comes from Muscicapa striata striata, assembly GCA_030060385.1. NCBI lineage: Eukaryota > Metazoa > Chordata > Aves > Passeriformes > Muscicapidae > Muscicapa > Muscicapa striata. The sequence goes on along the minus strand of JAREIS010000784.1, from coordinate 14,930 downwards.
TTTGCAAGCTCAGAATTCCTCCCTCCGTTCGATCAATGCTGTCTACAAAAACCAGACTTCCTGATTTTTGCTGGTTTTATCTACCAAGACCAGATGGTTATCTATGAGACTTGACTATCGCCCAGAGACTTTACAGATGTTTATTTCAACCACCCCTCCTTGCCTGGCAAAATTGTGACAGCAAAAATCAAAAAATTATTGATGACAACAAGAGACCATACTATAACAGAGACTGCAAACCGAAGTTCGATGGAGCGTGGAGAGGGCAGTGACCCCTCACGTTACCTAGCGCTGCATTGCTTCGTCTATATAAAATAAAGCAATCTGAATCTCGCTGAATATCGAGACTTTTGGCTTCTCATTTATAACACTGTCGTGTTCTGATTTGTCTGATGGAAAATTCAACTAATTCCCTCAAGTCAAGCATGTTGTGCCCCTGACCAGTAACTGAACTGTCCCCACCCTTTTCCAAACCCTCAAGCCTTTCATTCTGTGTTCTGTTCCAAGCCCAGGGTGAGGAGCGAAGTGACAGAGAGGTATCGGCCTCTCACAAACATCCATTGCTCCAACACCGGCTCCTGCCGAAGCTGAAGCTAGGTCGCGGTCCCATCTCGGATTTACCCCCAACTCCCAGCGCCCTCAGCTCCTGCTCACCCCGAGCTCCCGGCACTTTAGGGCAGCAGCGGCTCCTTGGCCTCCTACCTGGGCCGGGCCCAGCGCCGCAATGGCCCCTCAGGCGAGATTTCCGGGAAATGGCAGAGCTCGGGGAAAGGAAGGCAAGTTCATGCCGAGTGCAGAGCCCGCCCCTCGCTGCGATTGGCTGATTCTGCCATCACTCCTCGTTATTGCGCGCTGATTGGGCAAAACAGGGACACGGCCGGGCACGGTGCCGCCATCAGAGCAACACCGGCGCGGAAAGGCGCCATTGCGGAAGCGGCGGCAGCGGCCGCAGCCCGGTGAGGCCACGAATATGGCGCCTTTGGAAACCGGGAAAGGGGGGGGGGGGGCTTGTCCCCGCTCTGCTCAATCAGCGAGCGAGAACGAGGAGTGACGGCAGAATCAGCCAATCGCAGCGAGGGGCGGGCTCTGCAGACGGCTCAGCAGCCTCGGCCCGCGCTCTCAGGGCCCCCCGGGCTGTGTGAGGGGAAAGCCGGAGATGAGGAACAGCCCTGGAACGGGCCGGGCCCGAGGCGGGATTGGCCTGGAAACACAAACAAAGTTCTCCGCAGCTCCCGCACGCCTTTCCCAGCCCTGCGTGTTCGCTGGCACAGGCTCAGCGGGAAGCCCTGGAGCCTCACTTCTCCTACCCCCTAATTAGGAGCATCAGTGCATGGCTTTGATTTCCCCCAAAATGGGAAAACTGCCCCAAACACCTGTGCACTGGGAGGGAGATTTCTATGTGTTAATGACACTGCACGTATCAGTGTGCACGAGCTCTCTGAGTACAACAGCTCTTGTGCTTGTGGCCGTGTGTGCATTGGTGGAGACTGTGCGTGGGTGGGTGTCTCTGCAGCACGGATGTGCTGGTGTGCGCCGGTGTCTTTGGAGGGCAGTTTGTTCTCTAAATAAATTTCATAGTCAAGTCTAAAGCTTTGATTTATACTGACCTTTTAAATCCAACATGTCAAACAAGAGTTTTTCAAATGCACCATGGAACAGGTGACATTATTTTGTGCACATTATGTGCATCCAGTGCTGCTCTCGCCCCCGTCCCCTGGAAACTGCTGCCATTAAGGCGAGAGGCTGTGCCAGGTGCAAACCTCTCTAGAACTGTAATGCTCCCTGAGCCAGTTCCCTTGTGCCAGCAGTGGTGGGCAACTGCCTTAGGGTGAAGCATGTGGGGCAGCACTGGGGTGAAAATAGCCATGAAGAATAGAACTGCCTGCTAATATGCATTCTCCATCAGACTTGGCACAGGCCAGGTGGGGCTGTTGAAGGGTGAGTGGGCCTTACTGACCACCCCTTGGCTCTCCAGCTCACGGATCATCTTGTGGATGGGGATCACGGCATCTTGATTCGTCTGATACTGCCAGTGGTGCACTGTCAAGGTGGCCATTGGTACCTGTTGCTCTGTCACCTTCAGGAGTCCCACTGCAGATGGATTTTCTGACAGTCCAGGTGAAGTGTTCAACTGCTCAGTGCCCTCTGCCTCTACAGCAGCTATGCCAAAAGCCCACCTGAGTCCCTTTGGGTCTTTGTAGTAGCTGTTCCAGAGGAAGTCTTTGCCCAAAATACATGGAGCCTCTGGGCCAGTCACAGTTGGATGTTTCTGCCACTCCTTGCCAGTCAGGCTCACTTTGGCTTCCAACAGAGTCAATTCCTACTGTTATAAATGAAAATTGGATGTGTTCAATTTTGTCCAATTAATCAAACAACAATGTTAAATATTAGCAGTAATTTATTAATAATAACAATTGTATATAAATGAATACAATCAGAATATATGAGTTATATAAATGTTGAGTAAATACAAAATTTAGCAGCAATTTAGGTATAATAGAGGTATGGTTCGGTTGAATAAAGCATGAGCAAAACCAACCAGGGGTACAGGGAGGGATTCTCCCTTCCGCACGTACCAAATCAGTCAAGCTAAAAATCTCGCTTATATACTGTTTACTAATACATATTAATACAGAATCTTCTAGAAAGCTCCTCCTAGTTTCTATTCCTAAAATCTACGTCACTGTGTTGTGTTGTGCATGCGTCACCAGTGGTCGGGGGTCTCTCCTCCTTTCAGGGGTCTTATTTTCAATGAAGGCTCTGCGTCTTCCTCACTGTCCGCTGTTTGACCTCGCAGGGGGCGCAGGCGCACTGAGCTTAGAGTTATATAATAGATATATATTCCCACAAGAGGCCTCAGTCCAGTGACCAACTCTTTGGAATCATCCCAATTTGGCCCAGTTCAAGGTTGAAAATCTATTTCTAGACACTGTTCTTAGACCTATAGCCTTCCCATCCTGCCTCCCACCTAACATCTGGAGGGTGATCTTTTTTAAGCTTTATTTAACCTTTTCCTTTATCTTTCTTTGCTTTATAGCAATTAAATACAATTTTTAATTAATTTTCATGCAACAATTTTGCCAATATTGTTACAATTTGATTAGCACAAATCATTTATAACACTACAATTCCCCTGTCATCCCAGCAGTGGAAACAGGTTCTGCCACCATGTCCCGACGGCATTAGGGTACACTGCACACCAATATCAACTAATGCCTCTCTTTCTATGGCTCTGATGAGCCAGGCCATCAGATTCATCGTCTAAAAGACCCAGTTTTCCTGTGCCTCTCCCTGTCTAGGGCCCCTCTAGCCCTGGTTATTATTTCCTTCCTGGGCATACATACTAGAGGTTCCTTCAAGGGGATTTGACGGATCATCTTCCCTTCTGTAATACACAGCACCTTGGTTATGGGAGGCTGAGGCTCCTTCACTTTAGTGGAACTCCCTGAGTTGGTGCACTCGTGCTGCCAGGACAGAAGTGGGCTTCCCATCCCACCTTCTCATCTCTTCCCCATGGTCATGCAGACAGAACCACAGGTCAGCCTGTGGGGTGCATCCTCTCTCCCTAGCTGGGGGACCTTGGGCTCTGACTTTGGGGCCTGTGACTTTCACAGGTGCCATATGGGAACTGTTCCTCCTCACCTCCTCCCTCATCTCCTCTTGGAGGCTCTTAATCCCAGCAGAGACATGAGCCTGCATTGGGCCATTGATCGTACTCTCATAGTTCCTCAGCTTATTGGCGACAGCACCCACTGTCTCTCAGCTGTTATCAGCATTAATCACTGCAATAAAAGTGGTACATTGAGATGGCCCCAGGGTTGCCAGATTCCACAACATCTGCCCTGTGCACCTGACCTTGTCAGGGTCATTGTCATGCTGTCCATCCCTCCCAAAGAGTACCTCCAATACTGCCACTTCTCTCAGCTGCTGGATCCCTTCCTCAAGGGTCTTCCAGCACATTCTATGGTAGTGCTCCTGCATTCTCTCTCTGTGGACAAACCTCTCTCTCACACTCATTAAAAGCCGTTTCCAGAGGGAAAGGGGGCCTGGCTTCCTTACAAATACCTGATCCACACCTGAGTCCTGGGTTAAAGGTCCCAAATTTCTTGCCTCAGTAACATCCAGTTGCACACCTGTATCCATAAGGTTCCAGACCCGAAGTAACCAAGTTGTAAAAGCCTCACTGCACTGTCGTGCAATGTCTTTTTGCAGATTACAAAGATTTTCATAAGACAGGGACTCAGTGACAATCTCAACCTCTGGTTCTCCTGCTGTTTGTGAGGGCCCTCCTTGCTGATCCTTATTATCCAGGGGCTTTGTTTTCATCTTAAAATTTTTACTTTCCACAGGGGCAACTGCTGCTGGCTGTGAGTGCCCTTGCAGTTCAGTTGGAACCTGACAGATGTAATGTTTGTGGAATTCACTGCAGCACCATCAGACTCTCCCTTTCTAGGGCAGGGGGAGGGTTTCTCACCAGCTGGGGAAAGGTACTCCTTCAGTATCTGGCCTATCTCCTTCACTAGAACCCCCACCCACTCTGGGTGCTTCCTTTCTGAGGTGGGCTGTGGGGCAGGGTCAGGCTCTGGGGCAGCATCCCTAGTCTCTGGGGTAGGTATCAGAGGGGTTATCCAAGCCAATATTCCCTTATCTCTGAATGTGAAATAGAATAGGTTGAACAGGCATATCAGCAACACCAGCCACTGTATGATATCATTAGCATTTAGAGGAGATTGGAACCCTTCAAAAAGTGGTGGGGTGGACCCAAAAACTGGGTTAAGGTTTGGGAGAAAATTGCCCCTCCTGTCACTTCCTCACAGTAAGTACCATTACTAAAGTAACCCCAAAAACATAGATAAAGTGTGATAGCTCTGAATCCATGTACCCATCTTCCAGAGGGAGTTAAAAATCCATGAATTCCTCACCTTATCAACCCACAAAATGAACTGGATAACAGCTACAGTAGCCTTAGTTATAGGACCCATGTTTAGATAAGGGGCTGCAAATGGGAGAGACTTAGCTGTGACCATGTGCAACCCGAACCAGGGTAAGCTAGACCACATGGTGCCACCTAACACAAAAACTTAGATCCCTCAAGAACTGTTATTCCTTTTCACCCTTTCCTCACTATGCCCTCAGGTGCCACCGTTGGGCACCAAAATCTCTCCTGGTTTGAAAAAAAGACAGGTGTGTGCTAGGGAAAGCAAGGCCTTCCCTTGAAATGGAGAAAGTAAATCCTTCCCTCTGAATTATTTTATTTTTGAAATTAAGCAGCTCTCAAGCAAAGATATGGGGATAGGAACAACAGTTCTTTACTAGTATCACACTAGTATAACAAGGCAAACAAAACAACCACTATGGAATTCACAACAAACAGAGCAGTAACCCAGTTCCAGTCCTTCTCGGCCTCAGGCACTTTTCCCCTGTGGTGCAGTTCCTGTCACAGTGTGCAGGGAGCTCTGGCAGATTCCCGGTGCACAGGGCAGATGCGACGATCCTGCGCAGCTGCAGGGGTGCTGGGGGTGATGGTGGCTGTGTCCCAGATGGGAAGGGGATGGAGGAGAGGCGGGACACTCGGCAAACAGCAAGCTGAAGCGGGAGGGCATCCAAGCAGGGGTGAGGGGCCCAAAACAGAGAGGCAGCTCCCGGCTTTGGGATGGATGGAGGGGGGGGGGGTAACAATGACCTTTTTCCTCCAAAGCCAAAAACGAGTGAGAGCCAGCAACTGCCCCCACCCTCCTTTACCTGTTTCTAATCTCATGGTGTTCCCCCTTTCCCTCCCCACCCTACCCTCCAAGAGAAATTCCCAAAAAACAGGGAGGCTCCCCCTCCAGTGCTAGTACCTAACCATCAGTGCTTTTTAGCATTTCAATGGGGAAAAAATTCCAGAGGCAGAGAGGAAAGGAAAAACCAGCCCCCAGCAGATGCTTATCCAACTCTTCACTGATTTGAGGTTTATCAGCTGCTGCAGACACTGGGATGATGGTGAAATGTTTTAGTGCTTGGTAATAATTTAATTTCATGTGTTATTAATTATATCTCTTGTTGGAATTGTTTGGGACTTTTGTATCTGAATTATCCCTGATTGCTGTTTTTGGTTTTACTCTATTGTTTTGTTTTGATATTTCCTTCATGTTCATGGCAAGAGTCATGCATGCTCTTTTTAAAACAAAGAATTAGTTTCTAAATATTTATATATTTACATTTTAAAAATTGCAATATTTATTTTTAAAAAAGTAACACTCCTCAAATGAATGTACAATGACAAAGTCTAATTAATTCATTAACTTAAGGAGAAGGTATGCATGTATTTTTACCATCAATAAGTTCAAAGTAATCACCTGTTTATTCAGCCAAACATCAATTGCCTCCAAGAAAATGAGGCCCAATGAGAAGATAAAGAAGCTAATCACCATGCAGCCTTTTGGTCAGAACCAAAACAGAAGTAGGACTGCCAAGACACAGCTGTGTCTGGAAATTTAGAGGCAAATTGCCAACAAAAGCCTTAGGGCATCATCATGGTATCATGCTCCTACTAACCTTCTTCAGTTATTCCCTGTTCCAGGATCCACGAGCTCATTCAGTGATGTCAAAGATCAACATTTCCAGCTAATGGACTATTTGGACTTTAAAACAATGGTCATTTATTTCCATTTCCCTGGAAGACATTGGACGTTATTCTTTTGCTTTCTAATGCTGTGAAACCTTGTGTCAATCACATGATAGAATTTGCTAAGTTTTGTTGATTGTAATTGGTCTTTTATGTATCTTATCCCATATCTGATAGATAACCAGTGATAACCTTAATGAGATAACACCCTCTCGAGAGTGAGCTAAGTAACTTGCTTGTTCCAATGTGAAAACAATCTTAAGCCTGAAAACAATTAACACAGCAAGCTATTCTTGTAAGAGAACCCTTTGCACCTGCAATAAACAAGAAATCTGTCTCATGAGAATCTGTGAACAAAATATATAAACTAACCAAGTACAGAGAAATTTGATTGGCAAGTAAAATACCTTTTACTAACCAATGGAGTAATTGGCATGAAAACTATTAACCAGAGTTACACACGAGGTCTGTAAAAACTGTACAAATTAAGTTGCGTGAATAAAAAATCGGCTTTTCCTGCATGAAGAAAATGGAGTCATGGCTGTTTTATTACAGCAGTTGTAACTTGTCACTTCTAAACTCTGAGGCTGTCATTAATAGTTCTCACCCAACAGCTCCTCAGGCATGAATGCTGCAGCTCCAGTGAGAAACCTCATCCCAAATTAGATGTATGCTGTCTTCTGCCACCCTGTTTGCAATGTGCCCTCGCAGATGGGTGTCACAGAGCGTTTTTACCCTTTCAATAAAAAGGAAAGGGCAGTTGTTGCAGTGCAAGCTGCTTGCAATAGGCGCTGCCTTGGAAAGCCGGCTCGGTACCATGGGCCCGCCCCGGGTGGATTTAACCCGGTCGGATTCCACCTGGGCTGCAGCATGGGATTGGCCAAAGGAGCTGGGCAGCACCAAGACCTCAAGCAATGATATGCTCAGGCATGAGGATTCTGGACCCCCAATAAAAGGGAGCCTCCAGGAATAAACTGTCACTGTTGTGCACACAAGCTGAGCAGTGTGTCCTGTCTGTCTGCAGCTCTGCCTCCACCACGAGGTCTCCAGTCAAGCAGTTACAGAGTGGGACCCCTCCCAATGCAATTTGGGGGTCCCAGTTCCCTTTGTTCCCCCCACTCTTCCCCCTTGCCCCCAATCCACCACCCCTGTCCAGTTCAGTGTCTTTATTTTTACCCCAGTGTTGGATGTTTTAAAGGGATGAAGAGAAATGAAAACCAAATCAAGGTCAAAAGAAAATCATTTCTGTGCCTGTGGCAGCTGTCCATGTGCTTGGGACGGAAAAGAACTTTACTGGAGGGGTCCACCCCACTGTCTCCAAAATCTTGGTCTTTGCCCCAATCCATCACCATTTGGCTATGAAAGACACCCTTTAGTAACAGAAAATCAAAACATGAGAAAACTGAGGTTGGAAAGGACCTCTAAGACCATTCAGTATTCCTGGATGCCACCAGAAGACAGGATTGAAAGCAGAAGATTTTCTGGCTTTGAAACTGAACAAATCCACTCTCCCCAAGGAATTCCCAATGTTGATATGCATCCCAATGGATGCTCCTGCCCCTGTATTCATCCAGGTGCCCACAGGGAGACAGGATGATGCAGAGCAACCACAGCCAGGTGTCTTCCAAACACGGATCACCAGGACCACAGATCACCAGTGTTCTGCCCAACGGGGTCACTGGGGATCATCCAACACCGATCCTCCCATGGGGGATGGAGCTGGAGCAGAGCACGAAGCTCTTCCCACACTCGGGGCACTCACAGGGCTTCCCTTAGTGGTGACTCTGTTGGTGTCGGGCCAAGTTTGAGCTGTCTGAGAAGCTCTTCCCACACTCAGGACACTCGTAGGGCCTCTCCCCAGTGTGGATGCGCTGGTGCAGAATGAGGTTGGAGTTGTACTTGAATCCCTTCCCACAATCGTGACAGCGGAAGGGCCTCTCCTCTCTGTGAATCCGCTCATGTCTGAGGAGATCGGAGCTGGTCTGAAACCTCTTCCCACACACAGAACACTCGTAGGGCCTCTCCCCAGTGTGGATGCGCTGGTGGCTTCTCAGGGTGGAGCTGTGCCCAAAGCTCTTCCCACATTCCAAGCAGGTGTAGGGCCGTTCCCCTGTGTGGGTCACCTGGTGCCGCATCAGATTAGATATTGTGCAGAAACTCTTCCGACATTTCCCACACTCATAGGGCCGTTTCCCAGTGTGGGCCATGCGGTGCTGGATCAGCCAGGAGCTGTAGCTGAAACCCTTCCCACATTCCAAGCACTTGTGGGGCTTCTCCCCTCCATGAGGCTTCTCCACCAGCTCTGAGCTCTGCCTGCATCTCCGGCCGCCTTCCTGGCTCAGGGAGGGTCTTTCCTCCTCGCAGCTCCCTGGGCTGGGTTTGCAGCCTCTCCTCGTGAGGGATCTCTGGGGCTTTTCCTCCTTCTCCATTTGCCCACGCCTTGAGAATGAAAAATCCTGGTTTGGGAAAAAAGAAAAAGAAAAAAACGCCTTCGACTAGGGGGTTCCTCTTTGCCCAAGTTAATCTCAGGAAGTCATTGGGCATCTTGTGTCTGTATGAATCTCCCAAACACTAAGATTCAGCCCAGAAATCATCCAAACATCAAGAGAAAGATCAAAAACTCCCCAAAAATCCAGATTCAGCAAAAACCTCCTGCACAATATAAAGATTCAGGCCCCATAAAAAACCAAAGCATGAACATTTAGCCCAAAAAAGCTCAGAAACACCAAGATTCACCCCTGTGAAAATTGTCTATCCCTCTCTCCGGTCACCTGCTGCACGTGAGAGGGACAAGACTGCTGGACCTGGGGAAGAGGCTGCATATACAGGGAGGGGTGGAACCTTGTGTTGCTTCCCACTTCTCCTCCTCCTGTGTCCCTACTGTTCCTCACACTCCTCTTCCTCCGACTATTCCTCCTCCTCCTGCACAATCCCACCTTCTCCCCCACGTGCATCGTTTGACCATTTTGTTCTCCAGCCCTGCTCCTCCTTCCCTTCTCCTGCTGCCCCCAGGCCCAGCACCCCCTGCCGGCTCCCTCTTCCCCCCAAACCCACAGCATCCCAGCGCAGGGGCAGGGATGGAGCTGGGGCAGCTCGGGCTGGGGCAGCGCTGGGCTCTCGGCCGCTCCCGCCCGCACTCGGTCCCCACTGCAGCCGCTCCCGCCACGGCAGCGGGGGGCCCGCCTGGCGCTGCCCCTCCCACCTCCCCAAATTCCCCTCGGGGGCGCTGCTGGGGCCCGGGGGCAGGTGGGGTCCAGGTGGGGAACGCTGGGAGCTGCGGCTCTGCCTGGACCCCCATGGAAGGAAGAACAGGAAAGTGTCTTTACAAACAGATGCTGGGAATCCACTTGGAGACAGGGCCAGGGACGTGCACATAAGGAAGTGACAGCAGAAACCATCAGGTTCAAAAAATGTTATTAATTGACCACACAGACTGCTGCTCAGCCAAGGTCCTGCTACATTCAGGAACTCCCAGAAGAAGAACAAAGACTTAACAGAGCCATGAATATCGTTAGCTGTACAAAAGTGGGGTGCATGTTAAGGTGAGGATGCCATAGGTGCACGTCTGTACCTCTCAAGTACTTCAGCCAAGTAGAAGCCTCTGTGAAATGTCTGAATATTAAGGCTAAAAAGCATCTTTGAGTATTTGAAAAAAAAAAAAAAAAAAAAAAAAAGCAAATGCATGAGAAAAAGTTTAAATATTTGGGACATATATTAAGTGATGGTTTGTGGAGTATTGACCCAGACAAGGACCAGGGAATCTCAGTAGTAACATTATCCAGCAATAAAATGGAGCTGGGACAATTCTGAGGATTAATACGGAATTGCAGGACTGGAATTGAGGATTCTGGCTAGAACAAGCCAGGACATTGTATATTTTAAACCCAGATAGCCACAATATTGTGGTATGGACACAAGAAACAGCAAAACTTCAGAAAATTAAATAAAACCAAAATGATTGGTGCCATAGCCATACCTTCTCCAGACTCAAAAAAGAAATCTGAATTGTATGTGTGTTATAGTACATATTATATTATTGGCTCTTGGCAAATATTAAAATGAATGCTATATGAATAATGCTGGAAAATTTGCCGTATGAATATATTTTCCTTTGCTTAGACTTAAAAATAGTAGTGTTAAGTATGTTTTTCTTGGACTATAATATGGTGATGTAAAAAACTTTTCTTCATGTAACTGACTCAGAGAATGATAGAAAAGACAACAAGGAAATTCTTCACATTATTGGATTATGGGATACAAGACCCCCAGGGAAGGAAAAAATGTTGATTTACAGGTTGGGGGAATGATTTTGAATAATTTATGAAGATCTTTGAATATGCAACAGGTCGATGCATTTAAGGAATGCAGCAACTTGCTGCTATAGCCTTATGCTTTACTGTTAGTCTCCACTGTCTTTTATTAAACCTTTAAATATTTACCAGGAAAGTCAACCTCGTTTTTTAAAATGTGGAAGTTACACAGGGCCATGCCAAAGAAATTCTCAGGCTAAAATGTTTAACCCAGCGGCCAGAGTGGCCTCACTCTCTGCAGAATTGTGCAGCCACAACTTTAATGGGACCTGAGGCCCAAAAACTGATGGCAGGAGGATCTCCTGTTGTTCAAGTCTGGCACCAAGTTAAAGCTTTGATCACCAAAAGAGCCTCTACATGGATGAGCAGTGCTCGGTGATTACAGAATGAAACTTGTTCAGTGGCACAGGAGGATTCAGAATGAGCAGGAAGGCTCAAATGTCTTCTCGTGAACAGCATGGCAGCTAACAGTGTGATAACAGTAATTCTGACACCTTCAGCAATCACTGGATAGCTTATTAAGGTATTTCTAAAACAAGTATATCCAATATAAGGGAATGTGGAAGCAACAGACTCACATAGGGAACTCGTTTTACAGGAAAGACCCTTCAGGGGGTTATGGTTGCTTTAGGAATACAATGGGACCAACACAAGCCCTGGCACCCCTAGAGCTCAGAATAGGCAGAAAGAATGAATGGGGAAATAAAGTAACTCCTTTGGAATCCGGTGACAGAAACCAGGATGCCACGGGTACGGCTTTTGCTACTGCCTTTGGCAAGAATAAGAGCCAGACCCAGGGAATATATTCAATTATCTCCCTCGGAACTGGTGTTTGGAATTCCTTACCCTGGCAATTCTTCACCCAGTGGGGGGAGGAAATAAGGAATGTATATTTCACACAGTCTGTGGCCACAATCCTGTCTCCTGTGAAATCTCTCCCACAGGACGCTGGGCTGGCACGGAGCCTGCCTTGGCACTTGGCTGTTCCCAACATCCAACCAGGACAGGACATCGGGTTCTGCCTAAAGAGTGCAAAGATGCACTCCCTAACACTAAAGATATCAAGTAAAAAGCAGCTTCTGGAGGGCCACAAGTGAGTCGTCCAACGGCTGCTCTGGAAGTGAAGCATTGGCTCAGTGAAGCCAGGAGAGGAGCTTTAGAAATGCAAATTAATCCTGCTCGGGTAAAGTACCCATTTATCATTTGAATTACAGGATTAGATTAGAAGATGTCCTTGAAATAATAACCAACCAGGAAGATCCAGCTCCTAACCTTCCTACGGCGCCAACCACGCCAAGGAAGAAGGCAGGAGTTGTGGAAAATTAAATGAATCTTAAGTGCTGTACGCAAATAGATGGTAACAGAAAGGTGGGGAAGCAGATAAAAAAAGGAAGAAAGTAGATCATGTACCAGTCCAAATGTAGAAAGGATGGGAATGGAACACGTTTTTGTGGTTCCCTGGCAGACCATGGGTTAAACGAATGCTGTTCCTCCTCTGATGTGCTGCAGCAACTCTCATCTTTTTCCCATGCTCGACACCTTGCTGAGTGCAGCTCATTCAGCAGGTGAGCAAGGGGATGCAGGTGGCAGCCAGGCCTGATCCAGAAACGGCTACAAAAGGACAGGGAGAGAGGGCACTGACAATAATCCCAAAACCAAAGAGGAACCAGGAAGAAAAAACAGAGTCAATGAGTGAATCTGCCTGGAGATAGGGCCAGGAACTTGTACATGAGAAAGCAATGGGACAAATCTTCAGTTTCAGAAAATGTTACTAATTGACACGGACTGCTGCACAGCCAAGATCCTGCTCAATTCCTGAATTTAGAGAAACACTTAACAGAGCCGTCAAAATCGGATGTTATACTAAAGCAGGGGTGTATATTAAGGAGGACATGAAGCACGCGGTTCGGAAAGTCTGAAACTTCCAAATACCTCAGCCCGTGGGCAAAGGGAGAGGGAGATGCAGCCGGGAAAATGAGGATAAAAAGGAAGCTGCGTTTTAGAGACCGCATGGCAAATGCCCATGGCCTCTCCCTTTGCTAATCAATAAAGTCACTTTCACAGGACTCCTCTGTCTCCTTTGGGCACACAAAACTCTGGCCACGTGAATTTTCCCGCACAGCCCCAGGGCCTCTCTCAAACACCCCTTGCCTGCCTCGGGCACCTGCCAGGGCTCCAGGTGGGTCCCGGCTCCATCCCGGACTCACCCCCAGCTCCCACCGCCCTCAGCTCCCGCTCACCCCGAGCTCCCGCCGGTTCAGGGCAGCAGCGGTTCCTTGGCCCGATGCCCGGGCCGGGCCCAGCGCAGGTGTCGCTCCTCAAGCGAAGTTTGCGAGAAATGGCGGAGCGCGGGGAAAGGGAGGGGAGTCCGTGTCATGGGCAGAGCCCGCCTCTCGCTGCCATTGGCTGCCTCTGCCGTCACTCCTCGATCTCGCGCGCTGATTGGGCAGCGCGGGGACAAGCCCGGCCCCTGAGCCGCCGCCAGGGCGCTGCTGGGAAAGGAGCGGCGCCATTGTTGGAACATCTCTGGGAGTCCAATCAGTGTCGTAGTTTAATATTGGCACATTTTTTCAGCAATAAGCAAGTTTTTTCCTCATTGTGAAACACACATGTAAAGACAAAAAGCCTGGCGACAGTTCTCTTTCCCTTCCGGCCTCTCACACAGTAACACCAGCCCAGGCCCCTCCACTTTGCCCGGGCCGGGCAGGGGCAGGCGGGCTCTGACTCAGAGCTCAGGAAGCTGCCGGGCCCCGTTTCCAGCCAGGGACCCCGATATCCAGGGAAAGGAAAGGCAAGGCCCGTTGCTCACATCCCTGCCCCCGGCACGGCCGCGGCTCGGCAGAACCCTGCCCTGCCCCGGCCCGGAGCGGCTCCGAACGGCCGGGCCCGCCCCGCTGCCCACGGGCCTGGGGAAAAACAGCTGAGCCCCATTCTGGCAAGGCCCCACAGCCTTGTCTGCTGGGCAGGGTGGAGGAAGAACCCCGGCCCGCGGCTGGAATTGAGCGCAGCGGGCGCCGGAGAACAGCCATGAAACCAGAAACTCATCAGCGCTTCTCTGACTAAACCCTGCAGTCCTCACCCAGCCCCCAGCGTGGCCTGGAAAGACTCTTTATTGTAAATAACTCAACAGCCCCACCTGGTTGAATAAAGCATAAGCAAAACTGACCAGGCACGGGTAGGGATTCTCCCTTCGCTTGTACCAAATCAGATAAACAAAACTCTTGCTTATATACTGTTTACTAATACATATTAATACAGAATCTTCTGAAAGCCCCTCCTCATTTCTATTTCTAAAATCTACTTCATTGCGTTGTGTTGCGCTGTGCGCCACCCAGTGGTCAGGGGTCTCTCTTCCTGTTGGGGTCTTATTTTTGATGAAGGCTCTGGGTCTTCCTCGCTGTTCGCTGTTTGATCGCCGTAGGGCGAGGCGCACTAAGATTAGAGTTATATAATAGATATATATTCCCACAAGAGGCCTCAGTCCAGTGACCAACTCTTTGGAATCATCCCAATTTGGCCCAGTCCAAGGTTGAAAACCTATTTCTAGACACTGTTCTTAGACCTATAGCCTTCCCATCCTGCCTCCCACTTAACATCTGGGGGTGATCTTTTAGGCTTTATTAACCTGTTCCTTTATCTCTTTTGCTTTATAGAAATTAAATACAATTATTGATTAATTGTCATGCAACAAGTTCGCCAATATTGTTTACAATTTGATTAGCACGAATCATTTATAACATTTCCCCCATTTCTCTTTTTTCAGATTGATTCGTGCTTTAAAAAGTGCCACATTTTGATAATCACTGCATTCCACATAATTCTGGTTTCACGTTTTTCAGGTCAGCCTCCAGTCTGACTAATATTTCCGATGTGACATTCAGCCTCACACTCTCTCACAAATCTTATTAACATTTCTTGTGCTGTTGTATTTTTCTTGCAACTTTTTCTCCATTCTTTTTCCTTGAACGCATGTGACTTTGCTTTAGCATCATTACAGTATTTGGTTTGTGTTT